>JASCZI010181300.1:84837-101746 GCA_036250425.1 Stylosanthes scabra | reverse complement strand
AATCCCAAATTTTGTTTGCCACATTAAAATCCATAGCCTTTCAATTACTACCATCGTGATTTCTCCTTGTATTTCTTGAATCTGATATGTGAAAAGTTAATGCCTAATTTATTATTATTATTATTATGTATTGATGTGGTGATGGTTGTAAAATTGAATGTTGACGGTGGCAGTGGTAGTAGTGGAAGGTTTAGTATTGATGGTGGTGGAGTGGTGATGGAGGAGTAGTTTTCGTTTTTATGGATGAGAGAGCAAAAAGATGTTAAGGGTAAAATTGGTATTAAAATAATACTTTTATAAAATTTGAAAAATACGGTTACAATTAAACGTTAGAGGTATTTTTGAAACTTTTTGAAAATTTTAGGGAGAAAAAAGTAAACTTTACCCGATAAATATTTAATTACCATTAATTTAAGATAATAAATCTACACATGATGAAAATTATAAATTTAATAATGATTTTTTTTTATTATCTATGGTATCTCTAATTCAACAGCTCAAGGACTAACTCACTGCGAATTAGAGCTCTATTTAAGACTCTGTTCGCTAGTCAATGACCAATGAATTATTGCATACACAAGGCAGAATTCGAATTCTGAAATTTACTTAAGCGAATTAATAAATTTACCATTAGATCAACTCAAGTTAATTAATGATAATTAATTTTTTATTTTACTAAATTTTTTCATTTTTTTTGGGTTACAAACTTTTTCACTTTAGGAGATCGGAATCCAACTAGACAATGCCTTGGAGAAGGGCAAAGAAAATGGGCCCACTTTACTTTAGATTGAGACTTTGAATTGTGATGGGTCCAAAAGTATCAAATCCAAGAGCAATTGATGGATGTGATGTAGAGCACTACTTTTGGGTCAATCTCAATAGGATGTTGTCTTCTCATCAAAATTGGATTCTTTGACAACAATTTTTCATATTGGGCCCTCTTGTTGGCATCTTCTCACATGCTAATGGATCCAACTTTTTTCCCCCTCAAAAGTTTATGTACTTGTGATAAAATTAACCATAAAGGGGTAATAAAAAAGTGAAAAAAAGGCTATGCCCAAAAAAAATAAAAATAAAAAGACAAAAGTACTTAGTATTTCTTTTGTTTTGTTTTACATATATTTCGATCTAGAGTCGGCAGTATATAAGATAAGAAAAATATTTTCTTTTACAAAAAAGAAAGTGATGTTGGTTGGTTTGGGCAAAAAAGTATGCCGGGGCATTCTCGGATCTACAACCCCATAGTTGATGAAAAAAGATCTAATTAAAAGGAGCAAATTGATAAAATAATAAAGTGAAGAAATATAATACCAAAAAAAAAGTGAAGAAATAATTATTATTAAATTTATAATTTTTTATTAATTTAATCATTTTATTAAAAGGTGATTAAACCTTTTTTTTTATTAACAAGGTGATTAAACTTTTACCTACCCATCCTTTTATTAATTCTTCATTTTAAAGGAATTTGATCCACATGTCACCAAAGAAAAAAAAAAAAGGAATTTGATCCACAAGAACTTAACCTTGCATTGCCAAGCTTGCATTACTAAATGTCATGTTTATAGTTTTATACTATTCAAATTTGGCCCCTTTTTTTCTTGATGTGGAATTTAGATTAAGCTATTATATATTTATTATATTAAATACTCTTATCATCACTTAAAAGTGGCAAAAAAAAATGATAATAATCAAATAACATTTGATAGTAATAAATAAAACGTGAAGTAGTTATGAGGGAATGCATGCATGGATGGTGGGGTTTGCATGAGTTCATTATCTTCTTCATGCATTCTACGTATAAGATATCATTATTATATTAATTAAGATTAGACTTGTGTATGTACATATATGTACACAAGGGCCATATGTATATCCAATAATGGTATAAACTACTAAACTAGCTACTATATAGCAAAATATTGTTGTAGTTGTGGGGCATCTATCACGTGGTGCTCATCCATACCAACTCCTACGGTGGGGTTCCATCATATATGAAACCTCCCATCACATGCTATACCACTAGGTTTTTGCAACATTCTATTACCCTTTGTCACACTCATTAATATTATCTTTAATTTATTTTATAAATTGTGTTATTATTTATATGCATTTTATTTAATTTAAAATAATATGTTTAATTAAACGAGAATTCATATTCATATAGATGGTAAAGATTATTAGTACAATGATATGGACTTGACGAGTTTTTTTTTTCTCCCATTCTTGTAAAAATTTAACTTCTGATATTTTAGTAGATGATTGTAAGTAATTTTATACTATTCACTGAATTTATTTACACAAATAAAATGATTTTTTATATTAATTTATGGTAATTTTTTTTACCTCATAATAATAAATACCACGAGTTGACATAATAATATACTATAATTAATTCCTGAAATGAATATACTCAATATAGGGCCAATAATGGGACCAACAAGTAATAAAAGTAGTACTTGTGATATTAGGGGACATTTTTGTCCTTTGATCTAATTTTTCAACAACAATGATAATGCAAATTCAAGGGTCTATCATATCACCTCAGTCACCGTTCACAAATTAGGGGACATTTTCGACCACAGCACAGAACCATAATATATAAGGGAATATTCCCATTCCTAACTTTGCTTATGAAAGTTTGATGATGAAGATAGGATTTGGTTAATCATAATGGTTATTATTGTTGTAATCAAATGTCATCACGGGACATAATCTTATCTTATCCTATCTTTTAGCTTTTTGTGAAGAAGCATCTGCATGGGTACAGGTTTCATGGGTTTAATTTAATCTGCTCTCTTCTTTTTTGGTATATATCTTTTATTAGGTGTATTAATCGCTCCCTCAAGCGGAAAAAATTTATGTGTTTTATGTGTAGATCAATATTAATTGTTAAACGAAATAGTATAAAATACGCGAAATAGTAAAATTTTTTTTTGTTAATATTAGTATTTTTATTGTAAATATTTTCTAATATTTTTTCTAAAGATTATTTGTTGTTAACATTTAAAATTTATAATTTAGGGTCTAAGATTTATAATTTAGAATAAAATAGTAAGTTAAAAAATATATTGCCTAAAAAAAGTTGACTCTATAGTTCAACTATAGTTAAATATCACAAAAAAGTATACTTATTATAATGCTAAACTTTTCATTATTGTGTTACAAAAAATTAATTATTGTAATATATAAACATAAAACATATCACACATATGCATGGATAAATATATACGAAATGACTGTTTTTTTGTATTTGTGTAAAACATTTTTGTTAATCAAAAGCACATGAAAAATAGAGAATGAAACAGCATAGGTTAAAAGTGTAGTATTACAACATTTCAATACTAAGATTAAGCAATAATGTCCAAGAAGACAAGAACTTCATTAGTAGTATTACAACATTTCAATTAAGATTCTTAGAAAATCAAAAACAAAAGCCTTGGTACCACTTTTCAAGATTTTTTTTGAAATATACTAATTCACCCCCTTATTTTATGATGAGTTGCATGCATTTAAGAACAAAATTGAAATACCTATGATGGCATATATAAGATAAGATTGAAAGAATTAATGTGTGTGGTACCACTGTCATTGTATCCCTTTCAATGTTTAATTTTAGCAGTGCAATTCATTCATTCTATTAATTCTCTCAATAGTCCTTTTCACTATTCTCCTTTTAATTATTTCTTTTTTTCCCTATATATATATATATATGGAGAATTTAATTCAAAAGCAAGCTAATAAGAGAATTACATTATATTATTGGTGCATTATCATTTTTTAATTAAAATTAAAAATAATAAAATACTTTTTTATGGTATGCATCAAAATATCATTGGACGAAAAATCTAATAATTAATCCTTCAAATATTGCAGAAGCATAAAGGGCGACGCTCCACAATTTACAAAAGCAAAAAAGGTTAATATAGTACTGACAATTTGATTCTGAATCTTAAGGATGAGATACAAAGCAATAGTCCAAGAGAGGCAATTTCCACGAAATAGAAGAAAATGGTTGGATCACACAAATAATGACAAAAAACCCCATAAGAGAAATTCAGATAACAAAAAAAGAAATTAAAATAAAATATATTCAAGTACAAGGGCCAAGTACATGTGCATTATTGGAGATTAAAAAATAAATAAATCATTAATTTGGATATTATAAGGAAATAAATAAAGAAATGATGATTTTTTTGAGGCTACGTTTGCAAGAACAATCACATCCTGCCACAAAACGAAAGAAGAGAAAAGAAAATGCAAGTAATCACGTACAACTGGCTTTTATTTGGCTTATTATTATTTCTTTGTTTTAATTGCTTGAATCTTTTGTTGGTCCTGCCAAAATCAAATGTTCATGTGAACAAGCACCATAGGGAAACAAAAACCATAGGCTGGTATGAAATGAGGGAAGATATTTCTGTTGGGGAGATTCTAAACCAAAGAAAATAAATAAATAGATAAAATAAAATAAAAAGTAAAGGAAATGGAACTTGAGAAGCAGAAAAGATATTCTTCTAATTAGGAGGGTCATGCTTGTTTGGTTTTCTATAATTGCAAAATAGAGTTTTTGAGTGAAGGAAATAGCAGATATTTTAGGTATAATACTTTTTTTTATGAAACATTTAGCAAAGTTTGATTTTTTTTAATGTCTAGTTTCGTCTTATTATTTGAAACTAATTATTTGAAGAACAAAATTAAACAAATTAAACGTTAAGAGTATTTTTAAAATTTTTTAAAAATATTAATTTTTTTTATTGATTCCTAAAAATTAGCTGAATTTCTAATAACATAGTAGGATGCACTAGAAATATAACTTTGAATAGACAAAATAAATATTGATAGTTGAGAGAAAATTACTAGAATAAGATATAATAAAACAAAAAAAATAGGATGATGAGAGATGGATTATAATTAATTAATGGCAAAAACTCACATGCAGATAATTTTATATGAAGTTGTCATTTTAAAATTGTTCAGATTATATTTTGATAAAAAATGTCAGTTTATTTAAGGATGTTTAACAAGCAACTTCATATGAAATCGACTTTTCCTGAGTATCCACCTTAGGGTGGGTTTGTTAAAATTTTTTGGTCAAGTGCTCATTGTCTAAAAAAAAAGGAGTCATCTTTTTGCATTTGGTAACTCAAAAAGTCAAGAAACTTTTGCTTTCGTCTTTTGAGAGTCAGATGTGCTTTTTAGAGCCCGTAAGAGTAGCATTTTAAATCTAGCTCTGGCTCCTCAAAAGTAAAATGACAAATTAACATTATATTTTAATAAAAAAAAATTTTATTTTCAATTAATTATATTTAATTTTACATTAACGCATCACATACAAACAAAAAGATCGTTGTAGTAATTTATTACTTTGAGAGCAACTATCAAATAAATTTACCAAACACGATATATATGACTTCTACTTATTGAGAGCAATTTTGAGTTAGTTTACCAAACGATCATCTTGTGTCCGTCGGCTGCTTTTTAAGAGCACAAACAGCTCAACCGTTTTTAATAGCCAACCATTACAAAAGAGAGCCTTAAATAATACACAATATCTATTTAACTTATTTGTATATGTATGTTTGGTTTTGGAAGCAGAACTAACTTTTGAGCAAGTTCTAACCAATTAATAAATAAGCAAAATTCAACTAACTCATAATTAAGATTTTACCCAACTCTTGTTCTCCCTCTTAAAAAAAAAAAAAAAAAACAAGAAGCAAACATAGAACCGTGGAAGTTGCCGAGTTGGTGAGGCAGTTATAAGAAGGAGTTGTGAATATAATGTTAGAAGCCATTTGTGGCTGAAACCAAAAGAAAGAAAAAGGAACAAACATTAATAATGGAGAAACACAGGACCATCTAACCAGAGGCACACTTTTTTTTTTTTATCTTCTTCTCTCATATCATATGGTCCTTCTGCATTTGGCAAATTAAACCTTACTACTTGTTTTTGCTTTCACTCTCTATCTGTTTCCATGCAACTTAATTATCCCTTAGCTAAATGCATAATTAATAATTAGCTAACACATTATTGCTACAATTATGAGCAAAGCGTGATAACTAAAATCTTGATTTAATTCTTAAATTTTTTTGATATTACGATTTGGAATGAGTTAACCGGTTTTATATAATTTATACAAATTTAGACAATTTTATTATTTAAATTTTACTATAATTTCAACTTTTACATTTTTAATTTACTTTTTCGATTCCACGTAAAATATCAATTTTCTCTATCTCAACAAAGGGAATCGAATTTTATAATTAAGGATTTGAGTTTTATTAGTGATATTAGGGTTATTTTGAGGAATGTGTCTGTAAATATTTTTGTAACGTGTTTAGAAAGTGTAACAGTATATCTTAATTCCAATGAAATGATTGGTATACACTAATATCATTTGTTTTTTTACTTTGTGTTATTTTTTTTTTATGAAAATTGTGATAAGGGGAAAGAGAGTTGAAACTTTTTTTTGTCCGAAAAGAGAGTTAATAGTGAAAGGTATGATAATGAATAAGATTGAAAATAGATCATGTATAATTGATATTTTTAGCCGTTAATCTTAATTAATTTTAATTATTAAATATATATATATGATTAAAATAATAACTAAAAATACAAAAATACCGAATTATTGATGATAACTGATTCAGTTTCAATAAGATTAATTATAGATAATAACACTTCAATAACTAAAAGATTGAAACCATAATAAATACCTTGAAATTCTTTCATATATATCTAATAAAATTTATATTTATACCATTTACCTATATGAGATAGATCAACTTATCTATAATGTAGAGAAAAACCATATACATGTACTATAGAGTACAAAACTTGTTTATTATCTGTGCAGAAAGAACAAAGAGATATTTACCAAGATGACAAAAACAGAACGGAAATCACAAGAGAAGGGTAGGTACCTTTTTTAAAGTAACTTTATCTCTTGCCGCTGCAGTGGTTTATTTCTTCTGTTACAGACTTCAATTCTCTCTACTCCTACTGCACTACTTAATAATAATTCATTACTGCATGCACCTAAATTTAATAAAAGAAATGCCCAAAAATCTGGCTGGAACATTAAGGGACAATCAACCCTAAAATATTATTACTTCATGTACATAATGTACTTTTAAGGATTTGGACCTATCGCCATAATCGGACATATACTAAGATGGAAGGTTGAATATTTATATGAGAAGATGAGAAATATAAAAATGATTTTTTCTTTATATATCCGTTGTGATTTCTATTATTTAGGAGTAAATCCATATAAGATTGTTATAAATATGGCCTATTTAAAGAATAAATATATATAGGATAGAGTTTGATATAATCTTTATTTTGACCTATTTAAAGAATAAATATAAATAAATATATATGATGATAGAAAAGGGAATTTTTAGCGAGGATATTGGGAATTTTGACCGTCGAGGACCAATATCAACACTCAATTGTTGGAGATTGAAGATGAGTATGCAAAGCAAGTAAGTTTTGGTAAAAACAATGAGGGTATATGTTTATACCTTCTCATAATAATAACTGTACTATTAAATTTAATTACGTTAAGATCTGAGTTTATTACTTGGTTCTTGTACAGTTGTACTTGTACGTACCAGCTGGTAAAAAATATGAATAAGATTAGATATTTAATTTTTAATTAGTTAGTATTACCTTTTTTTTTTACTATAAGATGATTTTTTAACCCCATTTTGTTGAAGGATTTAAAATAAAAAAATAACAAAAAGTTTTGTAATTAAGATCATTAAATATTTTAATTTAAAACTCCAACTAGAAGTTACAGCAAGAGAAAGAGGAAAAGTTGAGTTTTAATTAATAATTATTGTATTATTATTAAGAGTAAAAGACTAACAATAATGTAACTAATAAGTGGGGACGTATTTCATATTTGATAATTAAAAAAAAAAAAAAAGCAAAGCATAAGTCACCGTACAATTATATTTTCGTACAAAATTAAGTACTGCATGTTCCTCTGACAAGCTTCTGTTACTTTAATTTTATTTTATTTTATATTAATAATTAAATTTGCATTATTTACATAAAAAAATAATTTTGGATTATTTTCTAAAAAAAATTAAATTACCCTTGCTTTTTGTTCAAGCTTGTTTGATTATAATTTAGTTGGATGAGTTGTTGAGTTCAGAAGAAGAGGGAGGGTGAATGCTAGCATGGACCTGCTAAAATGAGGTTTTCCATTAACCATGTACTTTTCATAGAGGTGGACACTTGTAGGAAAGGACGCGTGTGGACAGAGAACATGAGCGGGCGCTGCAGTATTAGTCTTTTGACCAGAAGCGTGGGGAGCCTGTGTTTTCATCTTTTTTGCGTAATCAACCACATTTAGCCATTTAGGAATAAAATAAATTTATGAATTTTCTTGGGAGGTTTGTGTAAATTGCAACAAAATGTGTGATATTGAGCTAGACAAATGGGGCCTCTAAAGTAATTGGTTTAGGAACCTTATATTTTTTTTTTGGACATGGGGCCTTATGTTTCTCAAATCCCACTATTGAAGACAAATTTTTTGGAAACCAGAAAAAGAAATAAGAAATTGTGATTTAATTAATTTTATATTTAACTCCAAGGAATGTGATTTAATACGGTTTTGGAAAAAACGGTTAATGAATTTTATATTATAAATATCATCTTTATACATAGAAACAATATACATTAAAGAATAAACATTTTACGGGGTAATATATATAACTAAAATGAATTATTGTAATAACAAATTTGAATTTGATATGAAAGCAAAAAGTTACAGAGGCATTTAGTTGATTATGGTGCTGTTAAAATTGCCAAGCATATGAGATTTAAAAATCATGATAACAAATAAAAGTAACTACCAATGTGTATTAATATTATTTTTCAAAAAAGTAATGCTAGGGAGTCAACGTTAGGAAGTCCATAGGGAGATTATGAGTGTAATTAGGAAAATAGTGGGTGGTAAAAGAGAAAAGAGAAAAGAAGGAAAAAGCCTATTAACCACCTATTGGCTAACAAACTATGGACTCCCTAAACTTTTTCTAAAAAATAACTCTATTATCCCTAACCATTTAACTCATCAAAATAACAAACTAGTATGTAATATCGATCTAATATTAAAACAAAAACATTAACAACCAAAAATATCTCTCTAAAATCTTTTTAGTTGATATTGTCAAGTTAATATTTTATTATTCAATATTTTCTATTTATCCAAGTTAGTATGATAAAAAAAAAAACCTTTACAATAAAAATTAAGGGAAAATTCTCCAATGTCACTATTACAGTATTATTCCATTAGAAATTAGAAATTTAGTAAAACACCCCTGCTTCCTTTATTTTACAAGCCTTTCTAATTTCTATTGTATGACCAAAACAGAAGATCCAATCAATGCTGCCCTAAAGGCCCAATTCGCCCTTCCTCCAGGCCCACTTCACCAAACGAGGCCAATGAGTTAATAACATTTTATCTCACACCATTTATAAAAATACAACAGATTTATAGGTGCATGTGTAATAAGGCCTTTTTCCTTCAAGGTAACCGACAGCACATCATGAACCTGTTATCAGAAAATACATGGTTAATGAGAAACCTGATTTTAGCAGGTGTAGGCTAGCATTCAGGAGCGACCATAATGCTATTTGTCTTATATTTATTTTGGTTAATTAAATTTAATTAAATTATTTATTTTTATATTATATATTTATTTTTAAATAGCATAAAAAAAGTATTAGAATAAATTTTTATTTGGTATTAAAATAATTTTTTACTTAATCTAAAATAAATAACTTAATTTGATTTGATTGATTCAAATAAATATATACCTATAATTATTATAAAACATATTTTCTTTTATTTAAGTTGTTAAATAATATTTCCCGATAAAAATTATAAATCATAAGAGAAGTTAATAACCTGTATTTTTATAACCCCGGAAGGGAAGGGATATGAAGAAGGGTTATACATATAGTATGAGTTTTTCCAAATTTTATGAGAAATTTATTTATTTTAATTTGTATTCTAATGATATTCATATTCTTTCTTTATAATATAGTTATCATCACCCTAAAATTTGCTGAATTTATTTTCAAATGCATTATAAATTATTCATGAAAATACAGGCAAATAATAAGATTGGAGTGAGTTATAATTATGCCTTATATATATGTGTGTGGTGGCTTATATCCACAGCTTCACATCAATTTTGTTTAATTTAAAGAACTTAACTTTGTGCATCATATATAGTATAAAAAAAATATCAGCACAAATAACTAATTTTTAAATTTATTATTTTAACGAGTATTAAGGTTAAACTTTAATTTAAATCACGATATAGTAATAATAATAAAAAAAAATTATGAACCTCATAGTGCGCCAACATGTTGCGTAGCTTTGGCGTTGAAATAATAAGAATTATGCCTTGTCTAATAACTATAATTTTTGGCTTAATACAAGTATACACAACACATAAGTACCGTTATTTCTTTTGAACTTTAGTAAATATTTTATAAGCTTTTTTTTTTTTTTTTAAATCTGTCTTATACTCAATTTTTTTTTCCCGATGAATAAAAAATAAATTTTAGACCTTTTATCTTTAAAGTTTCTTTTACAATATTATAGAGCCATTTATTTTAACTTAAATTAATAGAAAGAAACACATGATTATACATCAAACATCATTAATTAACCTTTACTCATTTTTTTTTCAAGAAGAAAAGGGAGACAGAGGAGGAGGATAAGTGGCAAAATGAAATAGAGAAGAACAGAAATAAATCCATTGCATTCATTGACATAGTTAATTAATTTAATTAACTAATAATAAAACTTCTCTCACAGGGGCATAGTATAGTATAGCTCCTCTGCAAGGAAAACCTCAACTTTGTACAATTTTTCACACAATATCCATGAAACCCTACCCTCATCTCTCTCACACACATACACACATGTATGTATGAATATGGGGTATTAGAAATTAAAGTTAGAGTCATACATAAAACAACCAAATACATATATAGGTTGTTCAAACAAACCCCTACCCCAAAAATAAAATTCAAAAAAAAAAAAATGAAAGAAGAAAAGAGATCAAGAATAATCATGATGATGACGATGAGACCGAAAGAACAAGCTTAGCATGTCCAAGATGAAGATAAGATAAGTTAAAAAAAATAAATTATTGAGAAAATCAATAATAATAACCGCATAGCTTCATCTTTGTCATAGTCGCTGCCGTCGTCGTCGTCTTCATCTGATGAGTGAAGTAGTTAAGGAGCGGAAAACAACTTCTTCACAAGGGATAGTGAGACCCATGTCATGTTCGAACCCGAATTCTTCTTCGGCTTGACGAAGAAGGCATTGAAACTCAGGATTAGCCAACAAGGAAATAGGAACAATGTACCTTCTTCTATTCTCACCAACATAAACAGCAAAGTGCCCTTTTGGAACATCAAGAGGAAGAGGATGCTGCTCATAATTATTATTATTACTATCATATCCACTATTGTTGTTATTATTATTCTTCTTCCCTAAGCTTGAACACCTCTTCATTATTTGCTTTATAACCGCACTTTGTGAAATCTTGTTTGATTTTCTAAACCCCATAATTAAATATGAATGTGTATGTGAATTGAAGTAGTGGAGATGAATGAAGAAGAAGAGAAGAAAAAGAGATGATGATGATGATGGGAAATGAAAGGAGGGTGTTGAGTATTTATTGAGAGAGGAAGGGGGGTGTATGTTGTGACGGTAAAAGTAGCGTTGCGATAAGTTTGAGTTGTTGAAATAACAATATTTTTGGCCACGGGTGTTTTGGGGTTTTTAATTTGTATATGAGAATAGTAAATAGTTAGTAGGGGCCAACCACTCTTACTATTACTCCTCTATGTGTTGCTCAATGGACCCATTTCTCCTCTCTCTCTATGCACATCATTGGTTTTATTAGCCACAAGAAAATGTAATATTTTGTAGTTTATTTTAATTGACTTTAAATTTGCGACCGATTAATTTTTGAGCCGTGAGATTTAAATGTATTGTAGAAGAAAAAAAAGAAAATATAACATTTGTAACAAATAAAATGTCATTTATTTATTTATTATCATTATAATTATTATAAAAATTTAGGCAAAAAAATAAAGAGGTCATGAATTTTTTTTATCATGAACATAATTAATCTTTAGTTGTCAAAAAAAAACTTTAGTTAAATTTAATTTTGAATAAAGGTTTAGTTTTGTAAATGAAAATATATAAATCTTTTTAGCAATAATGATTTGAATCCGATATAGAGGGATCGGACCAATCTGTTCTTATTTACAAAGGTTGAAAAGTTATTTGTGATTAAAATTAGTAAGAGGTTTAATTATTTTCAGGATAAAAAGTTATGCACTTCTTTTCTCTCTAAAAGTTAATGCACAATAAAAATTAATTGTGGACATACAAGATATAATATAATGACTTGTAACAAAGTATTTGTCGGGAAATTCCAAATATTTTTGTGATGAAATGTAATTTTGTTTCAAAATTTTAAATTTACTTTTTTTGTATGAGAAACTCTAGGTGCTTTAGTTTGGATTTGTATTTTCTATTATCATTTCAATATTTTCTATCTTTAGAATTTTGTAAAAAAAATATAAATAAAAAAATCGAAAATATGATTTTATTTTTTATTATTTTTTTCTTTCTCAAAATTTTGAGAACATAGAACACATTGAAATTATATTGAAAATAAAAAAAAGAAAATTAAAACCTAAAGCAAGCACACCCTTTATTTTTCTTATGAAATTTTAGAAATCTTTTTCTAAGAAAATATAGTTGTCTTTGAAATTCCATCCCTAGCTATATCTTCAGTCAAATTAATTTTATTAGTTAATATCAAATTTAACACTTATCACTTAGATAAATACTAATTGTATTCATCTGTGATCATTTTGGAATCTCAATTTTCCATATTATTTCCTTTCCTTATTATATTAAGTTTAAGTTGCCCCTCATTATCAACTTCTTATTCTCTTTCCTTTTTTGACTACACATAAAAAAAAATATATGAAAAAACCGCTAGTTAAAGTAACGATTAACAAGTCACCAAAAAAAAGTAACGATTAACAATGCGATAGCTTTGGAGGAGTTGGACTTTTGGACTACTTTTTTTCTTTTTCTCTATTGTTATTTAGCTTTGGGGTTGGCGATTATACGTTGAAAACTAAGACCAAAACTTGTCACTTTGCAGTTATCACCAAATGATTTCCTTAGCTTATTAGAGGATATAAAAGACTTATTATTCGGCCATTTTCAGTGACCAAAAAATCACTTCAATAATCTTCCTAAACACTTTGGAACCAAGACTTTCTTCCTTTCTATATCTTTTGACTTAAAACTCTCAATATAATATCGTTTACTTTAATTTTGTTTTGTTTTGTTTGGTACTGATTTAATTTGACCATATGTAGTATATAATCTCTTTACAAGCATGTAATTGGTTTTATTGGTGCATACATAAGATAATGTACAATAATACAAATTCCAATA
This sequence comes from Stylosanthes scabra, assembly GCA_036250425.1. NCBI lineage: Eukaryota > Viridiplantae > Streptophyta > Magnoliopsida > Fabales > Fabaceae > Stylosanthes > Stylosanthes scabra. The sequence goes on along the minus strand of JASCZI010181300.1, from coordinate 88,223 downwards.
TAAAGATATTTCGGTGATTATTATGATAACTTGTTAAAATCAAAGTACTTTATTATTAACATTTTGATAAACCTTTTGTTTTTATTTTTTAAATTTAAAATTAAAACGTTGTTAAATAATAAAAAAGTATCGCTTAATATGATGTGATGACTGTCTTGCATGTTGGATAATATTAAACAATATCTATTTATTTATGTTGCTGCTATATAATCATTAAAACACTGTCTTCTGATACCTAAGACGTATAAATTGAAGGATTCTGGAGGGATTGAATATTAAACGACAACTTTTTTAATGAACATGTAACGTCATAAGTGAAATATCGTCGTTTTATATAGTACATCATAAAAGGCAAATGTGACATTACTCATAAAATTAGCAAGAAGTAGATGTAAAAGAGAATTTAGGATTTAGGTCAGTCGGTCAGAAATCAATTTGATGTGATTTTTCCAATTCGGAAATTAAAATAATCCTCAATATAAATCTGATGAACCATTTTGATATAAAAAGTGAATCTAAGGATATAATGAAGTTTAGCTCATGTTTATACCTTCCTTCGCTATTATTGTGATGTTCATTTCAAATTTAGTACATCCATTTTCTTATTTTGATGTTAACAAAGCAAATATTCTGAAAACGGTAATTGTTAAGAATCTACACTAAAATGTTTTGACAATAATTTTCTCCAAAGAACACATACTATACATTATACACACATAAGTTGGCAAAGGCCTTAATAATATATAATCAACTTAATATAGTAAGTATATGTAGCTTATTAATTAAAAACAAAAAAAAGCAACAGTAGTTTAAAGATCCATATAGACATGGCAGCAATTAATTAATTAAATATATAAAAACAGCAAATTAATTGCAGCATGTGTGATTGTATATGTGACAATATTCATGAAAGAAGAAATTATTCATGTGTGTTGCTTCTGATCTCATTGTACTCGTTTGTACAACCTGGTAATGTGTTTGGCTTTTCCTGTTGCTTTGGTCTTGTGATATATAATGTGCACTGATCAGAGATCAGAGACACACACAAACATGACAGATACTATTAGATTCACCGAAAAAATTAAACCATTTTTGCAGCATCCCATGTGTCTCTAACCAGTGTTACCCATCCCTCTTTTTATTTTATTTTTAATCTCAGTGGCACTGATTTCACTTATAAAGTTCAAATTCAAAATTCAACTAACAAATATAAAATTGAAATAATTTTGAATAATTGCCTCAAGTACTTAGTAGGTTGCAGCTTGCTTCACCATTTTATTGTTACATTATTATTCAACAGTTCTGCCACTTTTTTTTATTATCATTTTATTTGCAACATAGTACATGTCCCACTTCCATTGCACCATGTGTAATGTCTATAGAGTTAATAAAAATTATTATTAGAAGGGCTAATCTAATAATACGAATAATTTCTTTTTTGGTGAAAATAATACGAATAAATTAAATTCCATTGAAGAGCTAATCTATCACTTTTTTATTTTAGGGAAAAAAATATTGATAGAGCTTACTACTCCAATAATTCAGTAGTAAGACTCACATTTAATATAGATAGATGAAATTAAAAATAAGAAGTTAGAAATGAATAAATCTAGGTTAAACGAATGTATATATAAATGAATAAATTTAGGTGTTCATGAATTTATGCATTTATTTATGTATTTTTACGTTTAATAAGTTTACACGTTAAGTATAAAAATAATGAAGTGTTAATATAAAAAATTTGAGCACGTAAATCATGAAATTTAGCACAAAAAATTTAAGTTACAATAAAGAAAATAAAAATGATTTTTGTTGGTCTAAATATATGAATACATATAGTGCTACCAATATGAAATAATCAACCCAAATTGGTTTATTATTTAATATCCTAAGTCTATATATAATCTAATTATCTATCTACCAATTCAAAATTATATATACGTATAATATTAGATGATACATTTTTCTTTGGCTAGTGAACCTCAAAGAAAATTGTGATGCATTATTATATTATTCGGATCAGATATTAGTTTTTCTTAGAAGATAGAGTGCATGCTTTCATAACCTTCCATTTTTGTGAATACAGAAGTGACTGACTATCACTCTAACGTGTTTGACTAGGCCAGGTCACCGTTGTTCTAATCCTCTTAATTATGATTTTTTCTTTAATTTTAAAAAATAGTAATAGTACTTTCTTTATGACTTAAAAAAAATATTATTATTATTATTATTTTATTTAAAAAAAAAACAAATGATAAGAAGGTAGGAAGGGTTGTCGAGGAAAGTGAATAGAAGGGTAGAGAGGTCATACTCAAGAACGTGGTTGGTTGGTTAGTTGGTCCATTTCATCCAAGACATTCACATTAATTGTTCTAATTAGAATTGGCTATCTCAATGTAATCAAAGATAGATCATCATGCTAGTCAATTTATCTACCTACACTAATTTCATTAACAAACTGCATTGTTTGCTAACTATATAGACAGAGAAAGAAATAAAATAAATAAATAAATAAAAAGTGTGTCAAGAATGTGAAGTTTCTTTCACCATGTGGTCCTTCCAAAACCATGTCCACAACATTAGTTTTGTAATAAGACATGAATTATATCCAATATGCGCCACAATTTCGTTGCCTTAACATGTTTCCAAGGCTTAGAAAGTGATATTTATTGTTATTGTTGTTGTTGTTTGGAAGGTTAAAAATTAAAATTTAGTGACTCTTCTACGGCAGTGTTGGCGCATGCATTTACGTCAAAGTCATCTTTTATTAAATTATTTTGGATTGGTTAAATTAATTCTATGTTGTACTCTGACAGTACAATGTTGGCGTTAATACATATACTTTTAATAATTTTTTTAAAAGATTCTCTTTTATGTATATTTTAGGATACATACTAACATACGAAGACAGGTAACTCGATATCACTTTCCTTGCATATAATCTTCATGTTCTGCGAAGGACATTATTTTAAGAAAATAAAATTTAAAAATAGGTGAGAAGTTTATTGTACTATATATTTATACAAAAATACTACCTACACAGTAAAAATAACCCTCTATATATTTATATACATATTGATTTAGATAATTTTTCAATTAAGTAATTAGTCACTCGAATAATCAAATCTATCATAATAAAATAATCAAACTCATAAAAAACCAATACTTACATGTTTTTAATCATATAATAAATTTTTCGAAAATGCTACATGTATCATTGTATACCTTTGTACACACTATTTTTAGCACGAAAAAATATAAATATTAATAAGAAATTTTTTATGCTGATGCTTATATTTTTCCGTTCTAAAAATGGTTCTAAAAATGATGTGTACGGATGTATACAGTAGATGGGTGTGTCTAAAGTAAGCTCAAACATTTTGTGC
>JASCZI010181300.1:66526-77892 GCA_036250425.1 Stylosanthes scabra | reverse complement strand
TAATGGATTAAATAACTAAAACATTCCATTTTCTCTCTAGTAGTATTCTTTTTAAGCCAAATTCATATATTTGGCACAAACAAGAGGGAATTAAAAAAAAAAAAAAGGAAAAATGCATACCAAATATTACATTTGTATTATCAGAGGAATCATATCACTGTATAAATGAAACCTTACATGGGTTGAAATCTTGCCTAACCCATGCTTTCAAGGCAAAAACAGATAATATGATCCATCCTCATTAAAAATTAAAAAAAAGAAAAGAAAAGAAAGAAAACAGAACATATTTATATACTTTTTAGCTGTTCATAAGAATCTAGCATAAGGTTGATGTGAGACTCATGAAAACATCTTCTGAGCATGGAATTGTAAGTCCCCCCATTGGATGGCTGAATCCAAATTCATTCTCTGCCATGCTAAGTAGTTCTTGAAATGAAGGTTGATTCAAAACTGATACCGGTATCACGAATCGCTTCTTCTCTCCCTCGCCTACATACACTGCAAAGTATCCCTTAGGAACTTCCATTGATGTCGCGGAAACTTGCCGGCGAAGAATGTGCTTAGCACTCAAAACACTAGGCAGACGAATAGCCATTGCAATGATAATATTAGTGTTTACAACTTAGAAAAGAAAAAAAGGAAATGAAAAAAATGATTTAGTGTGTGTGTTGGAAGAAGCTTAGAGTTTGTTGTGTATTTATAGATAGGAAAAGTTTTAGGTGTGGTTTTGATTTGGAATAAAGCAGTGGCATAGAAGGGAATTAGGCAGTGATTAGTGATAACGTGAGGTACAAGTATTAAAATAAAGGCTTATGATTGATTATTAGTTGTAAAGATTATAAAAAATATTAATAAGAATTAAGAACAACCAATTGATGGTCCTACAGGATAATGTGACAGATGTAGATACAATGGTATCTGGTCAATTTCCAAGGACTTTCTTGGGTCAATTATTAAATTAAAAAAGATTAGTGTCAACTATTTAATGAGAATAATATGATATTAACCATTTAATTATACCCATACTTCCAGCCAAAACTCATCTGATTATTCGCTGTACAAATCTAATCTCAATGATTTGAAGATAAAAGCCATTGAATACCTAACAATATTGTCATGTGGCCAACCTCAATTATTTAGAAAACTTCTGTTCTTATGTGTGAGTAACATTAAATGTTAACTGAGTTCAAGAAGAATGTTTATTATAGCAAATTTCATTATAATTAAACAAGTTAAAATACTTCAGTTCCTTATTATAATGAGGTGCTGATATATAATTTATGTTTAGTCTATTTCTTAAAAGTGATTACTGATCCCTAAGTTGAATTTAATATGTAATGATATTGCTGAATATATTGGAATCTGTAGATATTGGACAAAAAAAGAAGTAGTTCAACAATATCTTACCATAATATTCTCATCATTCAAATTCATTGTACCACTTCCAAATAATGATTGATACATGGAAGAAACCAAAAATGGGGAATGTTTAGATAAAAGAATAGTGTTTTCTTCTGTACATTTGTGATTTGCCTCTAATCTAAGTCTCTTCTGCATCAAGCACATGATTTAGAACTTTTGAAGCTTAGAGGTGAGCCTTAGGAACTCATCCTCATTGCATGGTATTGTGAGACCGCCGGTCGGATGATCATATCCGAATTCTTCGTCTACTTGGTTTAGTAGTTCTTGAAAAGAAGGTTGGTTCAGGTACGATATAGGGATCACGAACCGCCTCATATTCTCTCCAATGTAGACGGCGAGATAGCCTTTTGGGACTGCAGAAGATGATAACTTTCTAATACTTGGAATGTAGAAACCATTGTTTTCTGTTTCTCCACTCACACAAACAAAAGTCAAGGTAATGAATATTGATATCATCAAACTATGATCTTGTTGTGTTTAAGAAACCAGAGAATTGAGAGGTATATATAGATGCATTATGCCTGATCCTGTAAAAATCAGTTCTTCATTGAATAATTTCTAATGGGAAATATGGTAGGGACTACATAAGAAAGGATCATACCATATTTCCAAATAGGTCCTTTTGGAAAACCATGAAATTATTTGTGGGAACAGACCCTACCTTGTTAGACAATGGAAAACAGATTATTCCAATTGATTAGCATAGGTGAAAGCTAATGTTTGTTGATTCATGCATTTATTTCTGTATTGTTTATTTCAATGGTAGACATGCTTTAGACAACCTCACAATACATGTTTCTATAGATCACTGTTGGAAAAGCTTGATTTTCAGAATCTATAAATGCATGTCCAGAAAACATTATGATACATAGCCTTCAAGTATCTTATAATTGTTCTGGTTGCCAAGATATCAGTTAACACTTGGCAGTTATCCATTTAATGTTAGCATTGGGTTTGTTTATTTGACATGTCTAAAGCATGTTTAGAAAAATATGGAACACTAATTGAGATATGAACAAATATAAGGTCTCAGTTTGATCTTATCTCATTTGATTTCAAGGGGCATTCTCTATTAACCACTTCTAAGACAGAACCATGTGAACTCTCATGTGTATATGGACCCCCATACACCCTTTAACAACTTCATTCAACAACCATTCATTCATGAAATAGTTGTTTTCCAAAGAGCCTTAAGATCTATAAATACACTTGCTCTTGCCTTCAGAAACAGCAAAACTCACTGGCACTTTTAAGCATCAAAACTAAAAGCAAAATCTTCTCTTGAACTTGAGAACTTCTTTTCCTTGTTCTTCTTTCTTACATATATACACCAAAAATGGGTTTCCATTTTCGAAGGACATCATCGTTCTCAGGTAGCCAAGGAGCTTCAAAATCTGTGGAAGTCCCAAAAGGGTATCTTGCGGTGTATGTTGGGGAGAAGCAGAAGCGGTTTGTGATTCCTGTATCATATTTGAACAAACCTTCATTCCAAGAGTTGTTGAGTCAAGCAGAGGAAGAGTTTGGATATGATCATCCCATGGGAGGTCTCACAATTCCTTGCAGTGAACATGTCTTCCAACAAATCGCATCTCGCTTGAATTGATGATGAATCTGACACCATAGAAGACTGACATAGATTAGTATAGAGCATCAGAATGACAAGTTCAAAGAGCATGTCTTCTGTTTTATTTTTTTTTATACTTTGTATAATCCCAAATTGACAATGAATTCAATTGCTTAAATTTTCGAGTTTATTAATATTACATTGTTCTTGTTCACTTCACTTCTTCATGAACTTAGGAAGAAAGAAAAAAAAAAAACTGATTTGTTTCTGTAAACAAATTTAAGACTATATGTATTCCTGATTTTTTTTAATTAAACTCTAAACCAAACTTAAACCTTAAGAAACACGAATATTCTATTGAGTTGTTCACATTTAAACACGGACGGCTCATGAACACAAAAGAACCTTATGAGATCCTTTATTAAGCAACTACAATTTCTCCCAGACCACACTTGTCTCACAAGTCATGTGTCAATACTTGTCCTTCATAGAAAAGCAACCATTTTTTCCCCACAAATTAGTTTTAAAATAGGATTGAAGTTGGTATAATTCACCAAAATAGAATTTATATATGAAAAACATGGATATGGGATTTTTTGCTTTTGGCAGAAGATGAGAAAACTGACACATGCTTCTCGTAGTGTGAAATATCCCAGTAAGCTTTCCTTTTACTGCAAAAAAAAAAGGTTTTCACATACTGTAAAAAACATAAAAGAAAATAATAAAATAATCAATAATTTTAAGTGTAGAATTATTTCGTTTAACCAAATTATTTATTGTTGTCACAAAAAGAACAAATTATTTATTTTATATTAAATAAAAAATTATTTTAATATCAAATAGCATAAAAAATAATAATAAAAAAACTTTTATTTAATATTAAAATAATTATTTATTAAATATAAAAAATAATTTAATTAAATTTAATTGATGAAAATAAATATGCATACATTTTTACAGGTAAAGTAAAATGAAATGGTTACCACGTTGAAGATGCATTTTACAAATAAATAAATCCCCTTTTCAGTATTACACCAAACTTTTATCATGTGCTACTTTTTTTTTTTCGGCTGATTATTTACTTAATAGTTCATACACTTGTTTTTTTTTTTTTTTTACCAAAATAATTTAGGAGAGATAATTGAAATCGAGACCTCTCCTATAAGAGAAGGATAAATACCATTGAAATACATTTTATTAGCTAATATTTTTTAAAACAAAGATTAAAAAGCTAACACATAATGATTTCTTAATGTTGTTTGGATGATAATTTTTTAATTTTAAATAACAATTTTTTTTTTATTTTAAATGATAATTTTATTATTAACTCCCGAATCATTTCCTAATATTGATTTTATAGCATTGGTAATTAAATTTATCGATTTTTTTTTAAAAAATTGTCAATAATCTTAATAATAATAATTCACCTTTTAGGCTATTTATTCACCGTAAAAATAACGCACCGAAGCAATAAGAAAGTTGCAAACTTTGCATGCAATTTTCAGTTGGGAAACAGAATAGAATCTTCTGAAACTTCCTTCGATTTCAAGCACCTCTCTCACCGTCTTCACCAACCTTGCGCCCTCTTCGGGTAACTGCTACTCTAATCCCTGATTCCTCCCCCCTTCCAATTATTTTTTTTTCAATATTTTTTTTAGTATTGAATTGCCGACTTCAATTCTAGGTCACTCAACTGTGTTCAGACTTCAAATCACTATTTTTCCCCCCATTATCTTCAATACATGACAATGTGAAAGCCTTGCGTTTTTCCATGATTAATCTTCAAGCATCATGTAGTTGTTCGTCTGATATTGCTGTATTAAGTTGGAAAAAAAAATGCAATAATTAAAAAATAATTATAAGATAATACATACTATTACTGTTTTTGATATGTTTGCTGCTTATGGGTCATATGCTCTTTTCAAGTGTTGTATTATGATTTTTAGAAGTCTGAATAGGTGACATTGGCTTGTGATCATGGTACTAGTGTGCTACATGTTCCTTTGTTTCCTTGTCAAGTCCTAACTTCATGATATGGCTATTGAGTAACATATAATTATTCTTGTTGGTAAGATATTAGTTAGCACTTGGCAGCTACATGTTTGTATTGAGTTGCATTATTAGTTTGAAAAAAGTTTCTCATGCCTAAATCATGTCTACTTAGATATGGAACACCAATTAAGACATGAACAAATATAAGGCTTCAATTGATCTTATCTCTTTTGATTCTAAGTGGGTGCTCTATTGGCCATTCTTTGAGAAGGTGGGGTATGCACTCTTATGATACTTCTTAATCCTTGATAGAGCTCTCTAAGACATCACCATGTGATCTCTTGTGTTTATGCTCCCCAATCCTTTAACCCCTTCAACAATCATTCATCTCTTAAACAGTTTTCTAAAGAAGATTAAGAATTTAAGATCTATAAATACACTTGCTCTTGCCTTTAAAAACAACACAACCCATTGACACTCCAGAGCATCAACACATAAAACACATTCTTCTTAAACTTGAGAGCTTTCTCTTGTTCTTCTTCTCACATACTTACACAAACGATGGGTTTCCGTTTACCTGTTATCCGAAAGGCATCATCGTCTGCTTGCCAAGCAGCTTCAAAATCTTTAGAAGTCCCAAAGGGGTATCTTGCAGTGTACGTTGGAGAAGAACAAAAGCGATATGTCATCCCCATTTCATACTTGAACCAACCTTCATTCCAAGACTTGTTGAATCAAGCTGCCGAAGAGTTTGGATATGATCATCCTATGGGAGGTCTCACTATACCTTGCAGTGAACATGTCTTCCAGCAAATCACTTCTCGTTTGAATTGATGATGGAACTCACTGTAGGAAACTGACATAGATTAGTATACATGTTTTGTACAATAGATTAGTATTGAACATCAGAATGACAAATTCCTTTTTTGTATAATGACAAATTGATAATGGATTCAATTACCCAACTATTTTTCTTTGTCAATACAAATGTTCACACTTCCAACAAGTAGAAGCTTATATGAGCGAAGCTACTTCAACTTGTTTTAAAGAACACCAGATTTGACTGTTCAAATAACTTTTGAAAGTGAGAATTAAATTCCTTATTCCTAGCATGGGTAGAGCTAAAGAAGTTTTCCTATGGCCTGTGAGAAAGATAAATATCTCAGGGAAAAAAATTGCATTTGGGATTGAAGTAACAGATGCCAAGAGCTATATGCATTCCTCTAGATTCTCTCTCTTATCTCAATTATAGTTTTAGCTATGCCTCAAAATTCCCAAAATTTGATGATCTTGGCTGTATTTATGAGATTTCATTGCTACATGTTTTGAAGGTCAACTACAGTGCTCTACCATTCCATACTTTTCTCATTCTAATGAGCTTAGTGACCAAATTGGAAAATTTTGAAAGAACAAAATAATCATGTTTTATAGGAAAACTAGAAGTTCTGTATTTATTTGCCTAAACATTTATCTACTTCCTCTGTTCTTTACTAAGTCTACAGGAAGTCACAAACTTCACATAAAAATAATTTTTTATGTATGTATAATATTTACATACACAGTTGGAGAAAACAATCATTATGATTTATTTTTACATATTGATTGGGTTTTATATGAGGTGTAAATTTCTGTAACTTTGACTCTTCTACTTTTTTATTCTAATTCTAAAGAATATATTTCTTAGTTTATATTGATTATATTTTGATAATTTTTAAATCATTTTTTTACTGTTAAGAGTTATTAATGTTGTTAATTATGTTTCACCTAAATTATATTCTTACTTAAAAAGGTTCAAAAGAATAAGATGTCAAGATGCATATAAGGTTGAAAGGATGAGAAAAGAAAGCTTAATGAAGAAAAAATGAAAAATACAATGAAATTATAACGAATTTGTTATTGCATTAATCAGTCACACTAATTTATTAATTATGATGTTCCACTTTTGCAAGAAAGCAAAGGGAAAACAAGATATACACTAAATGTATTATTATACTACAAAATTGTTTGATTTGAGCTAATCTATGCTATGTCAGCCTCTTTTTTCTGATGAATGAGTGATTCAAGCCAAAATTGGTATGATATCTAAGAACACATCTTCAGTGCAAGGAATTGTGAGGCCACCCATTGGATGAACATAACCAAATTCTTCTTCTGCTTTACTCAGCAAGTCTTGAAATGATGGTTGGTTCAAATATGATATCGGAACTAAGAACCTCTTCATCTTTTCTCCAACATAAACTGCAAGATACCCCTTTGGGACTTCTCCAGCCTTTGAAGCTGCTTGTGTAGCTTTTCTAATTCCAGGTAAGCGAAAGCCCATTGTTTCTATTTTTATTGCTTCGCTCAGACCACTATAGAATGATCTCAAGTAACTTGTGTATGAAACAAGTGTTTCAAATCTGATGTTTTGTGTTTGAGAATGCAGAGATGAGTATTGGTATATATATAGATCAAAAGGATGCTTGTGTGGATACCCTTCTGTATGGAATTGAAGGGGGTCCAGACAGACAAGGACTCATGAACCTTCACATGGTGCTGTCTCTTGGAGGTCTTTATGAAGTACTACTAATGATTCAGGAGCAACTGGCCCACATTGTGGAAGATTTGCCAACATAAGCACTGCTTGAAAATGAAAGAGGTACGCACTATTGATTGTCAAGAACCTAATTATTGTTTAAAAACTGTAGTGGCCTGCTTCTCATCTAGATACCAAACTTTATCTATTCTTCACTTGGTGTAGCTTAGAACATGATGCACATCCACACAACCCCATGATCATGTATCGATGTTGGCGCAATTATTATTACCATGTTTTAGAGCTATCAATCAAGTCTTGCTTGGGGTTTACAAATTTCATAATTTGTTACTCTGGTATTATTCATTGGCAGATGTATGGCTTAAAGCTGTCAATCTAAGGAAAATTTATAAGATGTCTAAAGCATGTCTAGTAGAAGGTGGCTGCTGTATGGGCTATTCCTTTAGAAGGTGTGGTGTGCACTCTTACACAACTGCTTAATCCTTGATAGAAATCTTAAGACAGCACCATGTGATTTCTCATCTTTATGCTCCCATCCTTTCAACAGTTTTTCATCTTAGAAATAATTTTCCAAGGAATCCTAAAATCTATAAATGCACCTCCTCTTGCCTTTAAAAATAGCACAAGTCATTGGCATCTTCAAGCATCAACATTTAGGCACATTCTTCTTAGAATTGAGAGCTTTGCCTTGTTCTCCTTCTAGTAGACCAATACAAAATATTGGTTTCCGTTTAACTGCTATTCGAAGGGCTTCCTTCTCTGCTAGCCAATCATCTTCAAAATCCTTGGAAGTCCCAAAGGGATGTCTTGCAGTGTATGTTGGAGAGAAACAGAAGTGTTTTCTGATCCCCGTATCGTATTTGAACCAACCATCATTCCAAGACTTGTTGAGTCAAGCCGAGGAAGAATTTGGATATGATCATCCCATGGGTGGTCTCACAATTCCTTGCAGCGAAGATGCTTTTCAACAAATCACTTCTCGCTTGAATAGCCTATAAATCTCATGCTGTGGGGGGCTGACTTAGATTAGTGTACACATTTTGTACAATTGTATAGAGTTAACCATCAGAATGACAAATTCGCAGAAATTGTCTTCTGTTTTTTGTGTAATGACAATGAATTGAATTACTCAAATATTTCTTTTTATCAACAAAAATGTTCGCTTCTCTATGCAATTATTAGATTCTTCAGAATTTTTTTTAAAGTAAAATTAAATTCATTCACTTTGATAAGTTCCAAAGAGCAAGTATTTTTCCTGTGGTGGAAGAGAAAGATATCTCCACCCTTTTTTTTTTCTTTTTCCGCAAAATGGAAATAGTTTGAGGTTAAGGTTTTGAGTTGCCTGATCACAACTATGCATGATGTGCCTTCCCAACCTATGCAGATGCACAATAGCAGTGACAGCATCAAGGTCTAACAATAATGTTACGTGCACACCAAAATTTAGCCATCAAATCAGACACCATATATTTGTGTATAAATACATGTTTTTTAACTCATTTTCAAGGTGTATTTTATATTCCAACATGTATTTTATTTGGGTGGCTAATTTGATAATTGATTTTTAGTGTACATATAGCATGATTGAGGTCTAACTATTCCCAAATGTATGAAGTAGGTACTATTGTTGGCAAAATAAGTATTAGCTTATTGGTTGTAAAGTCTCTTTCTGAAAGTGGCAACTATGTTGGTATGAGTTCTTCTCATATGTCAAGACAACACCATGTGATATCTCATTTGAAAGTTCTCTATCACTTGACCCTATCAAGGATGTGATTTGATCTCATGCTCTTTTCTTTTTTTTTTTCTCTTTAGTAATAATAATATTTACATACACATAATTGAAAAAGGTTAAAAATTATTCTGACATACTGTTTTTTTTTATGAGATGAAAATCTCTAATTATTTTTCTTCAACTTTTTTATTCTAGAACATAGATTTCTTATTTGATATTGATTATATTTTCATAGTGTGTAAAAAAGATTTTTTATTACTTTTTTTTAATAGTTATTAGTGTCATTGGTTATTTATATTTCTCTTGATTAATAGGGTGGAAATAAATAAATTTCAAGAAGCCTGCAAGTTGGAGAAAATAAAGTTTAAAGAGTAAAAGAAAGTTATAACTAATAATAATTGAAAAAAAGGGGGCATGGCAGGTAAAGGTAACAGAAACACAGTGAGTGTGGATTGTAATTGAAGAATTTATATTAATCATTAAATAAATAAACATGTTCCTCTTTTGCATGAAAGCAAAGGGAAATTAAACTATCTATATACTCAGTGTACAATTGTAATTGTTTGCTTTGAGCTAATCTATGTTATGTCAGCCTTGTGTCTGATGAATGCAGCATTCAAGCGAGAGTTGATATGATATTGCAGAACAAATCTTCTGTGCAAGGAATTGTGAGGCCACCCATGGGAGGAGCATAACCAAATTCTTCTTCTGCTTTACTCAGCAAGTCTTGAAATGATGGTTGATTCAAGTATGATATCGGAATTATAAACCTCTTCATATTTTCTCCGACATACACTGCAAGATACCCCTTTGAGACTTCTCCACCGTTTGAAGCTGCTTGTGTAGCTTTTCTAATACCAGGTAAGCGAAATCCCATTGTTTCTATTTTTGTTGCTCCACTCACACCGCTATAGAATGATCTCAAGTAACTTGTGTATGAAACAAGTGTTTCAAATCTGGTGTTTTGTGTTTGAGAATGCAGAGATGAGTATTGGTATATATATAGATCAAAAGGATGCTTGTGTGGATACCCTTCTGTAAGGAATTGAAGGGGGTCTAAACAGACAACGACTCATGAACCTTCACATGGTGCTGTCTCTTGGAGGTATTTATGAAGTACTACTAATGATTCAGGAGCAACTGGCCCACACTGTGGAAGATTTGCCAACATAAGCACTGCTTGAAAATGAAAGAGGTATGCACTATTGATTGTCAAGAACCTAATTATTGTTTAAAAAATGTAATGGCCTGCTTCTCATCTAGATACCAAACTTTATCTATTCTTCACTTGGTGTTGCTTAGAACTTGATGCATATCCACACAGCCCCGTGATATTGTGTCAATGTTGGCGCAATTATTAATTACCCTGTTTCAGAGCTATCAATCAAGTCTTGTTTGGGGTTTACAAATTTCATAATTTGTTACTCTGGTATTATTGATTGGCAGATGTATGGCTATAAAGTAGTCAATCTAAGGAAAATTTATCAGATGTCTAATGCATGTCTAGTAGAAGGTGGCTGCTCTATGGGCCATTACATTAGAAGTTGTGGCGTTTACTCTTACACAACAGCTTAATCCTTAATAGAAATCTTAAGACAGCACCATGTGATTTCTCATCTGTATGGTCCCATCCTTTCAACAGTTTTTCATCTAAGAAATAATTTTCCAACTTTCCAAGGAATCCTAAAATCTATAAATGCACCTCCTCTTTCCTTTAAAAATAGCCCAAGTCATTGCCATCCTCAAGCACCAACACTTAGACACATTCTTCTTAGAATTGAGAGCTTTGCCTTGTTCTCCTTCTATTAGACCAATACAAAAGATGGGTTTCCGTTTACCTGCTATTCGAAGGGCTTCCTTCTCTGCTTGCCAATCATCTTCAAAATCCTTGGAAGTCCCTAAGGGGTATCTTGCAGTGTATGTTGGAGAGAAACAGAAGCGTTTTATGATCCCCGTATCGTATTTGAACCAACCATCATTCCAAGACTTGTTGAGTCAAGCTGAGGAAGAATTTGGATATGATCATCCCATGGGTGGTCTCACAATTCCTTGCAGCGAAGATGCTTTTCAACAAATCACTTCTCACTTGAATAGCCTATAAATCTCATGCTGTGGGA
>JASCZI010181300.1:40257-66516 GCA_036250425.1 Stylosanthes scabra | reverse complement strand
TAGATTAGTGTACACATTTTGTACAATTGTATAGAGTTAACCATCAGAATGACAAATTCGCAGAAATTGTCTTCTGTTTTTTGTGTAATGACAATGAATTGAATTATTCAAATATTTCTTTTTATCAACAAAAATGTTCACTTGTCTATGCAATTAGTAGATTCTTCAGATTTATTTTTTATTTTTTATTTTTATAATTTAAGTAAAATTAAATTCATTCACTTTGATAAGTTCCAAAGAGCAAGTATTTTTCCTGTGGTGGAAGAGAAAGATATCTCCACCTTTTTTTTCTTTTTCCGCAAAAAGGAAATATATGAGGTTAAGGTTTTGAGTTGCCTGATCACAACTATGCATGATGTGCCTTCCCAACCTATGCAGATGCACAATAGCAGTGACAGCATCAAGGTCTAACAATAATGTTACGTGCACACAAAAAATTAGCCATCAAATAAGACACCATATATTTGTGTATAAATACATATTCTTTAACTCATTTTTTGAAGTGTATTTCACATTTCAACATGTATTTTATTTGAGTGGTTGAGTTGATAATTGATTTTTAGCGTACATGTAGCATGATTGAGGTCTAACTATTCCCGAATTTACCAAGAAGGTACTATTTTTGGCAAAATACTTATTAGCTTATTGGTTGTAAAGTCTCTTTCTGAAAGTGGTTGCCATGAATTCTTCTCAGATGTCAAGACAACACCATGTGATATCCCATTTGAAAGTTCTCTATCACTTGACCCTATCAAGGATGTGATTTGAATTCATGCTCTTTCTTTTTTTTCTTTAGTAATAATAATATTTACATACACATAATTGAAAAAGGTTAAAAAATATTCAGACATATTGATTTTTTATGAGATGAAAATCTCTAATTATTTCTCTTCAACTATTTTATTCTAGAACATAGATTTTGTATTTGATATTGATTATATTTTGATAGTGTGTAAAAAAGATTTTTTTATTACCCTTTTTTTAATAGTTATTAGTGTCATTGGTTATTTATATTTCTCTTGATTAATAGGGTGGAAATAAATAAATTTCAAGAAGCCTGCAAGTTGGAGAAATAAAGTGTAAAGAGTAAAAGAAAGTTATAACTAATAATAATTGAAAAAAAAGGGGCATGGCGGGTAAAGGTAACAGAAACACAGTTAGTGTGGATTGTAATTGAAGAATTTATATTAATCATGAAATAAATAAACATGTTCCTCTTTTGCATGAAAGCAAAGGGAAATTAAACTATCTATATACTCAATGTACAATTGTAATTGTTTGCTTTGAGCTAATCTATGTTATGTCAGCATTCTGTCCGATGAATGCAGCATTCAAGCCAGAATTGATATGATATTGCAGAACAAATCTTCTGTGCAAGGAATTGTGAGGCCACCCATGGGAGGAGCATAATCAAATTCTTCTTCTGCTTTACTCAACAAGTCTTGAAATGATGGTTGGTTCAAGTATGATATCGGAATTATAAATCTCTTCATAGTTTCTCCGACGTACACTGCAAGATACCCCTTTGAGACCTCTCCACCCTTTGAAGCTGCTTGTGAAGCTTTTCTAATACCAGGTAAGCGGAATCCCATGGTTTCTTCTTTGTTACTCCACGTACCACTATAGAATTATCTCAAGTGAGTATGGGAAACTCTTGTTTCAAGTTTGATGTTTTGTGTTTTGGGTTTGAGAATGCTAGGATGAGTATTGGTATATATAGATCTTTAAATTGCTTTAGGTTGTGTGGATACCCTTCTCTATGGAACTGAATAGTTAATGAGCTGTTTGATGGGGTCTAGTGAAAGACAAAGACTCATGAACCTCCACATGGTCTGTTGTCTTGGATGGTCTTTATGAAGAACTATCAATGATTCAGGAGTGAATGACCCACATTATGTAAGATTTGCCAACACTATCACTACTTGAAAATGAAATAGATTTGTACTCGTGTTGAGAACCTAATTGTTGCTTAACTAACTTAATGGCCTGCTTTTTTAAGTTCAAGACATGCCCAAACATTTCAGTTTTGCATAGTAATCCTTGGCTGATAATAGTACTAGATCTTGAGATGTCTGACGCACGAGAATTCGCGTTCGGAGTTTAAATTATCAAAATAGCATTTATGTCATTGTAGCACACTCCAAACGCTAAACTCTCGCACTCAAATTTAGAAAGTTTGAAGATTCTTTAAACCTTCGGAAATGTAAATAACCGGGAGTTTAAGCCCGAGTCGTCTCTCTGGAGGTTGCAATGGAAAAGGAAGATTTTATGAACAATTAAGTGAGAATCAAGCAACAAGTAATCAATATCATGAAAAAGCTAATCATCAACTAAAGTAAGCATGACTAACAACTAAAGAAAACAAGAATTGAGATTCAATGCAAGTATTAAAGCTATCTTGGCTATGATTGAGGATTAAGGATCACTATCCTTGTCATTAACCACAAACATGACAATTATGAAGAATTAATCCCACTTAGTCAACCTTTAAACATTGAAGAAAGTCAAGTAAGCATAACTAACCTTAATTCATAAGTCCTAGTCAACTTACTAACTAAAAGATTAGCGTTAGTGAAAACAAGATTAATCAAGAATTAACCCCAATCACAAATCCTAATCAACTTAGCATTATTAAAAGACTAGCGTCAATGAAAACAAGATTAATTAATAACTCTAAATCATCAATCAATATTGGACATTAATGACTCAAGATCACCTAATTTCCCAACCTCAAACCAAGTGTAAAACTACTCTAAAACTACATTAAGCATTTTATCAAACACATGGTGGGCATATTTAAACATAAAATCCAATAATCTCAATTTTACTTCTACTCGTCACCAAACTTGCAAGAAAACCAAAATCAACATCAAGAATCACAAATAAACAATACCCATAAGGAAAATCATCATTAACATCAAATTAAAATTAGAAATTCAAGTAGCAAGCATTCATAACAACAAAGTATGAGAAGAAGAGTATGAAAATGAAAATCCAACACAAGAGACTATATAAAAGATGAAAGTAGAGCAAGATTCTTGCAAGGAAACAAGAAAATTCAAATAAAAACTAACCTAAAACTACAATAAAATCTAGCATGAACCGTAATTCTAGAGAGAGGGGAGACTTCTCTCTCTAGAAACTAACTAAAACATTATAAAACCTAACCCTAAACTCTCCCTATCTTTCTCTCTTGGAAATCTTCATTAAATCCTTGAAAATCTGATGTTTGGAGGCCTTTTTGGAGCCCAAAAACATGGGCCCATGTGATTCATTAAAAGTGACATGTTCTGATCAAGATGTGTACACAGGAGTGGTGTGTACACACCTCTGCAGCTTTGACAACTTTCATTTTTTCTTTATTCTTCATGAATTTCTCCAACTTTACATGCTTTCTTCATTCCTTTTAAACCATCAATGCCTCCTAAATCTGAAATACATTGAGCAAATGCATCATGGTATCGAATGGAATAAAAGTGAATTAAATTTGATATTAAAGGATTAAAAAACATGTTTTTCACATTTAAAGATCAATTAGGAGAAAATTCACATAAGACTCAAATCACAAAGATAAGTGTAAACTAAGTTGATAAAATCCATTCTTTTTCACACAAAATTAACATAATAATATGGATTTATCAATGTCTAAAGCCTGTCTAGTAATAATAGATGAACACAATCAGGTGTAACCTATGCAGATCTCTTTATTTTCAAGTGGGTTATGTACTCTTGTCAGCTAATCCTTGAAAAGCAACCCTAAGACAATGCCTTGTGATTTCTCATTTTCTTGTGATGCCTTGGCACTGAATTCTGCACATTATTTGGTCCTCTATATTGGAAAATTGATTGTTTGCAACTATATATTTTCTTGAGCTCTCAAGCAGCACAATTCATTTGCATACCAAATTTAAAAACACTCTATTTTTCTTAAAACGAAATGGGGTTCAGCATACTAGGCACTAGAAGGGCATCAATTTCTGCAACTGAAGCCAGTTCCAAACGAACCTTCATTTCGAGCATTACTAAGTCAGGCAGAAGATGAATATGGATATGATCATCCGGCCGGTGGTCTCAGTATTCCATGCAGGGAGGATGAGTTTCTAAACATCACTTCCGGCAGGAGGGGGCAATCCCCCCTTCTTTTTTATAAATTATAGCTAGATGTAATTTTAGCCTCCCCTAAATGTGTTATTTTTTTAAGATAAAATATTATTTTAATTACAACATTTGGTCTAAATCCTAAATTGGTCTAATGTTTCAATTATCCTATTCATGATAGTAATTCTCATGGTAGGCACCTAAACATTATCTAAAGTGATAAGGGCTTAGATGAAAATTGAATTTTTTTATTGCAAAATTAATTTTTGTTCCTCCATTAATTTTTTGGAGCTCCCTAAAGTTTAGCCTAGCGCACCTGACTTCCGGCATTAATGGGCTATAAGATCTTTGCTAATGTAGATAGATAGATAGGTAGGTAGATTGGTTGAGATAAATTTTGTACAAAGGGCACTTTATTTATCTTCACTTTGGTTTCTTCCTTGATCTATTCCTTCGAAAATGTAAAAAAAAATAAAAATTATCTGAATGAGAAAGTTATGATTCATGTCACATTACCACGTTTCATCACTATTACTTTTTTCATTTATCAGCTATTAGTGATACACACACCATTCCCTGCTTTCAGGTTTTGGAGACAAACTCAGTAACTCCAATGATAAAAATGTAGTAAATCAATTGTTCTATACTTCTATGCATTGTTTAGCACTAAGTAAAAAAATAATAATAAGACCCGTGCGTTGTCCAGAGAGCTGAAATAATTATACTACGTAATATAGGTCTAAAAATGTTATATTATTTAACAATCAACTATATATTTGTTTGTCTATTTTTTTAGAAAATGATGCTTCATAGTATAATTTTAAAATTTTCTTTAGTTATTTGTGTTTGGAGACAATTAAATAAAAAAATTAGAAAAAATAACTGATAACGAAGATAGAAAATATAGATGATGAGTTATTAATCTCTTATTATAGCATAGATGATGTATTAAATTTTATATATAAAAATTAACCAACTTAAGTTGGTTTAGTGGTTAGCTCACTAGATTGCTTAAGCAAGTGTTGGGGTTTGAATCTCGCTTTGTGTATGCAGTAATGGTAGCCAACGGCAAACCTTAAATGAAGCTTAGATTAACGGATGATTATTTCTTGGTATGTTGGGCTAGGGGATACATTGGGAAACCAAATTTTTATATATAAAAAAGAGTAAATACCCAATTCCGCCCCTAACAATTTTCAATTTGGACAAGCCGACCTCTAATAATTCGAAAATCCCAATCCGACCCTCAACCATTTAAAAATTGGGACAAATAAACCCTTAAAATCAGTTTATCAATCCTAAATTCTAACCTCACAAACCACTTTTAAAGGCCTATTTGTCCTAATTTTTACATGGTTGAGGGCGGGATTGGGGTTTTTGAATCATTAGGGGTTGGCTTGTCCAAATTAAAAATTGTTAAGGGTCGGATTGTGTGTTTGCTAAAAAAATAGATGTTTACACATTTATTGTTAGTATAGGAAATATTTAGCTCTAAGTAGTTAAAGAGCAAGATATTGCGTATCAGAAAAAAAAAATTAATAGAAGAAAAAAATAATAATGAGATATACATAAACACAGATATTTTTCATTAAACGTTCAAAAATTTTAATTATACGCTTTGATCTTCAACAAAATTTTATTACCTTTTCAACTTTTGATTAAAGATATTTTTTAGAACAAAATTTGTTAGATACTTATTTATTCACATATTAAAAAATAGCAAGTAATAGCATGAAGATGCAAAAATCATCTTCATATGAAGATTTAGCCTTTAAGGTTATATTTTTAATGAAAATAGTAATATTTTAAAAATCGTAACACTTTTTTACATACTAAAATTTAATCATTCAATTTACCATCCAATGATTAAAATGTCAAATCTTCATATGAAAACACTTTCAAATGATCATCGTAGTATCCACCTTAAAAATTTGATTCTCCATTTCTCCATAATTCTGAAATAATTTGTGGGAACTAGTTTGGGTGCACATCAGATCAAATGGATTTAGTAGTTTTTTTTTAACTTTTTTTCAAGTCCATACACATACCCACTTCAAGTCTATATACTTATCATCATCTGCACGTTTCCAACAGTTTTTTACTGTTTGTCTGCCAACACTTTCTTTCATTTTTGGCATTCATGTAAACCAAATATTAGTAGCCCCCCACCCCCAGCCCCCCCTCCCCTTATCTTCTTGCTGAGCATCATATGAACATTATATTTTTTATAATAATTTTGTATTTCGGTCGTTTTAAAAGAAATTTATTTGAAAAACAAAAACAAATAATCATAAAAGAAATTTATTTTTTATATATTACTATTTCTTGTTTAATTATAGACATTCACCTTCCCATTCTTTTCGGTTCAAAGCCTTAGTTTCTAAATTGAGTAAATTCTTACAAAGATGAGCACTTCACAGGGTGTTATTACATGCAAAGGTATGTTATTTATCATTAAGCATGCATGTTGAAATCAATGAATTTTCATGTTACTTTCAAACATGATATTATGCAAAGTTGTTTGCTGCTTGCAGCTGCAGTGTGCTGGGGCTTAGGAATGGCAGTAAAGCTTGAAGAGATTCAAGTTGATCCACCAAAATCAGGCGAAGTTCGAGTTAAAATGCTTTGTGCTAGCATCTGCCACACTGATGTTTCAGGAATTCAAGGATCCCCTTATGTTAATGGTTTCCCTCTAGTTCTTGGACATGAAGGAGTTGGGTATGTTGAATTCCATATCTAAATACTGCATTGTGTTGTATCAATGATAGGTTTCAGCCATGAACATGATGAAATGCTTTTAATTAATTGCAGTGTTGTAGAGACAGTTGGAGATGAAGTCACAAATCTGAAAGAAGGGGATATGGTGATTCCAATATATATAGGAGAGTGTGGACATTGCAGGAATTGTGTTTCTGGAAAGACCAACTTTTGCATGACATACCCTTTCAGAGCTACTGGCTTGATGCCAGATAACACTTCAAGAATGTCCTGCAGAGGCAACAAGTTACATCACACTTGGACTTGCGCCACGTGGTCGGAGTACACGGTTGTCGATGCCAATTACCTTCTCAAGGTTGATCCAGGCATCAATCTAGCCTATGCCAGCTTCATCTCATGTGGGTTTTCAACTGGCTTTGGAGCTGCATGGAAGGAAGCCCAAGTTGAAAGTGGATCAAGTGTTACTGTTTTTGGTCTTGGTGCTGTTGGATTAGGGGTATGCTTTAAATAATTTGTTTGAAAGTTACTCTTGCGATGGATGAGTAGTCATACGTGTTTGGATAGAATAAGGAACGAAGATATAAGAGAGAGAATTGGAGTAGCACCTATTATTGAAAAAATGGTGGAATCGCGTCTAAGATGGTTTGGACATGTGGGAAGAAGACCGACAGATCACCCAGTTCGGAGTTAGGAGGGTGAATGAGATGGAAGGTGGACAAGGGGTGAAAGGGAGAGGAAGACCTAAGAAGACCATCCATGAGGTGGTCAAACGAGATCTATATGTAAACGGTCTCTGTAGAAATGATACATGATAGAGCTCAATGACGTCGTTTGATCCATGTAGCCGACTCCATCTAGTGAGACAAGGATTTGTTGTTGTTTGAAAGTTACTCCATTCATCCATAAATAACTGTCAGAATGAAGAAAAAGAAATTTCCTACATATTCGACCGTTATTGATGGATGGAGGGAGTAGTTTGCTTCTAGTTTTGAGCCTTGATGAGTTCTGATTAAGCCCTTGTAATGCAGGCAATAAGCGGAGCGAAAATGCTGGGGGCAACTAAGATAATAGGGATTGACACAAATGAGATGAAGAGAGAAAAAGGAAAAGCTTTTGGAATGACTGATTTTATAAATCCTCGAGATTCTGATAAATCTCCATCTGAATTGGTGAAGGAACTGAGTGATGGAGTTGGTGTGGATTATTCTTTTGAGTGCACTGGAGTTGGCCCTTTGCTTAGTGAATCCTTAAATGCCACAAAAGTGGTTAGTTTCACTTCTGTCAAGTAATTCAGCTGTTTGATTTGATCAAATTATTATGTGATCCTTGTTTCTTCTAATTATTGTTTCGGAATATGTAGGGAACCGGTAAAGCAATAGCAATTGGAGCACCAAATGAACCTATTGTGCCTTTCAATCATACAGCAATTCTGGCTGGCAGAACTCTGAAGGGTTCTGCTTTTGGAGGTCTAAAAGCCATATCAGAACTTTCAATTGTAGCTGACAAATGTGTAAAGGAGGTACTTTAAAGACACTTGATTCAGCATATGTTCAATACTCTGATGAAAATGTCTCACAATTATTTATTGTATTTGGACTATTTATTTACATTTTCACAGGAGTTCCCTCTTCAGGAGCTATTCACACATGAGGTCCCATTGATAGATATAAGCAAAGCATTTGATCTATTGAAAGAGCCAAATTGTGTCAAAGTTGTCATCAAGATATGATTTTCTGGAAATTGATGGATGTAAAATTCAAGTTGTGCAGCTTCAGATAGCTTTATAGGAGTATCTTCTGCTTTAAAACTTACAGAAGTTGCAGTCAGACAACTGTTTTGTATGAACATAAATAAAGAATTGTTTGATGCGTGTGTGTATAAGTTGACAGTTATTTCACTTCACCGATGTAATGCAAAATCAAACGAATTTATGATATGCAATGTAACTTTATCCAAGTGCATAATGTGCACTCAAAAACATTTTAATAAGAAAAGTTGTAGGAGAAATGGTCTATTTCTACCCTTCCTATTGAAATTTATTCAAACAGGTAAAAAATCAGGTTTTTCTTTCAGCAAGTAACTTTGCTCATTATTGCAGGAACAAGTGAACATTGCTATATGATAAACACAAAAAATTGAGTGACTGAATTCATTGTCAATTTGTCATTATATAACAAAAGAAGACATACTCTTTGAGTTTGTCGTCTGATTCTCTGTACTAATCTATTGTATACAACATGTATATGCTAATCTATGTCAATCTTCTACAGTCTGAGGTTTATAGCCCATTCAAGCGAGAAGTGATTCGTTGGAAGACATGTTCACTACAAGGGATAGTGAGACCTCCCATGGGATGATCATATCCAAACTCTTCTTCAGCTTGACTCAACAAATCTTGGAATGAAGGTTGGTTCAAGTATGATAGGGGGATCACAAACCGCTTCTGATTCTCTCCAACATACACTGCAAGATACCCTTTTGGGAGTTCTGCAGATTTTGAAGCTGCTTGGCTAGCTGAGAATGATGATGCCCTTCGAATAACAGGTAAACGGAAACCCATTTTTTTTTCTGTATGTATGTAAGAATAAGAGCAAGACAAAGCTTTCAAGAGAAGAATGTATCAAAAGTGTTGATGCTTAAGAATGCCAATGAATTGTGTTGTTTTTAAAGACAGGAGGAAGTGTATTTATATATTTTAAGATTCCTTTGAAGATTATTGTTTCCAAGATAAGATTATTGCTGAAGCCATTATAGGATTGTAGGGCATACTCATGAGGGATCACATGATGCTGTCTTCAAAGTGGTTAAGAGTGAATTCCCCCACCTTCTCAAAGAATAGCCAAGACTGAAGCCACTTCCAATCAAATGAGATAAGATCAAACAGAAGCCTTATGTTCGGTTCATGTCTTAATTGGTATGCCTTATTTTTGTAAACATGCTTTAGACATGTCACATTTTCTTCTTCATGTTGAGAAAATGACTCAATGATAATATATAGCCACCAAGTGTTAACTAGTAGTATCTCGCCAACGAAAACAATTATGAGGTACTTGATGGCTATATATCATTTAAGACATCTCATATGAATCCTTTCACGTACTGATGTACCCTATGATCTGTTTTCTATTGAAATAAATCTATTCATATCCACTCTGCATCAGCATTAAACAATTTCCACTGATTTAGTAATTACTGAAACGTTTGGCTTGGATTGGATGAGGGACCGCATTTTCAGGAACCGATGAAGTTGGGATGTTGTCACAAGATGTGGTCCTCTGACCTCTCTAGCATCCTATCCCGTTATTTGAATAGGCTATGTGATATGTTCTAAGCATGTCTGCAACACAAGAAGTAGTCCATTAAATAAGCTTTGTATTTAACCATTTATTAGCTTCTCATCTGTCTCTTTCCAAAGGTGGGCAACATTGTTTGTCAAGGATTCTCAAATCTAAACTAACCTTTCATAAACACAATGAAGACACCGCCATGTGATCTTCATTAGCCCTTGTCTCAACTCTTAAAGTAGGTCTTATCGATTAGCTAATTATTCAACAATTCATTGCAGTAGAGAATTGTCTCCACAGAAACTTTAGATGGTATATAGATGGCCACCCATGCACTCTAAAGCAACACAAATCAATAGCAAAAACAATTCTTCTTTACACCCTTTGAGATCATTTGCATTTCATATAGTGTGAAACAAAAACAAAACAATGGGGTTTCGCTTACCTGCTATTAGAAGGGCATCATCTGCTGTATCCCAAGCAGCCTCTGTCCCAAAAGGATATCTTTCAGTCTATGTTGGAGAGAAGAAGAAGCGGTTTGTGGTTTCTATTTCTTATTTGAATCAACCTTTATTCCAAGAATTACTAAGTCAAGCAGAAGAAGAATTTGGATATGATCATCCAATGGGTGGTCTCACTATTCCATGCAGTGAGGATGCTTTCTTGGACCTCACATCTTGCTTAAACTGAATTAGCATAGTCATGCCAAAGGAGACTGACATAGATTAATTGAGAGTGAAACTTTTTTTGTTTAAACTAGAATTGAGAGACAATTTTGTATAGCAGGTACTATAGTATAAGTTTTCTTTGTAGCATAACATTATCTCATTGAGATGGCAAGGATGTAATATCTTCATTTTTCCCCCATTTCAATGAATTTATAGAATTCATTTCGAAAGATTTATAGACTTTAAGTGCTTTGCATATGCTCTTCACTTGTGCTATTCCTTTGTTGTGTTTCTGCTACTGTTTCATAAAAAGAACTTTGTATTCAGTTTATGGAATGCTGCAGAATTTGCTTCCAAAAGTTCTTCCTAACACAGATAAGCACACCACGAGTTGGCCTTGGAGAGTTGGATCTGTAAATTGCTTTATGACATGAAGGAGTTAATCATTAACTGATTTTCAGTCATATAGCTAAATTGAATAAATTGGATCCAAGTTTCTATTAGTAAGTGTTCCCCCTCATTAATAGATTTTTTTTTTTTTTTTGGGTTTTAAGTTCTGATACTGAGAGCCATCCATCTGTGACACAAATGAGGATGGAAAGGGTAAGATATGAATTTGCTGCAACTGATCTCATGATGCAATGTTCTATTCCTCTAAATGGACATATCATCACTAGTTATGCTCGTTTATCATAATATAAACAGTGTCATTGTCAAAATCCAAATAGATAGACATTTCTCTGCAGAAACTTCAGTTTTGCTTTTTCATCTAGCTAATTAAAATTGTTCAAATAAATCAAACAAATCTTGAGGCATGAATTTCACCAGGCATAAGTAATTCTCAAAGGCTGTGGATCCTTTTACAATAACAAGGAAGTGCCTCTTCCATTTCATGATTGTAACAGATGTCACTTTGTTTGGATTCTTGATCTCACCACCCACTTGGGTTTGGTTCCATAGGGGA
This sequence comes from Stylosanthes scabra, assembly GCA_036250425.1. Taxonomy (NCBI): domain Eukaryota; kingdom Viridiplantae; phylum Streptophyta; class Magnoliopsida; order Fabales; family Fabaceae; genus Stylosanthes; species Stylosanthes scabra. The sequence goes on along the minus strand of JASCZI010181300.1, from coordinate 54,784 downwards.
AAAAGAAGAAGTGCAAAACTATTAGTCCTTAACAGATTTACTTTAGTGGTTTTAACAAATTTTAAAGAAACTTTATTCTGATATTGCCACATATGTTAGAAACTATTCAGATTGAACAAGAAGCAAAAAAAAAGAAGGGTTATCTAGTCATATGCAATAAGCCAATTACTTTCTCATTCATATAACATTTTTACACTCTCAATGGAATGATATAAGGAAGAGGTCAAAAAGGACAATCTTCAAAATAAAAGTAAGAGCCTTCTTTACAAAATTTTGTCTCATCTAATCTATGTCAGTCTCTATGAACACAATTTACTGTCCACTTAATTCAGAAGTGAGGTTTTGGAACTCATCCTCACTGCATGGGATTGTGAGGCCACCAGTTGGATGATCATATCCGAATTCCTCTTCGACCTGGAATAGTAATTCTTGAAATGAAGGTTGACTCAAGTATGATATCGGAATCACAAACCGCTTCATCTTATCTCCTACATAGACTGCTAGATAGCCTTTTGGAACGTTAGTTCCCTTTGATGCAGAAAATGATGTTGCCCGTCTAATACCTGGAATGCGGAAAGCCATTGTTTCTTGTTGCTCAAAGAAAAAAAAGTAATATATTGTTCTTGAAGGATTTGTATGAGAGAAATATGTGAGCTTTGATACTTGTGGAGATGCAAATGAGTTGTGTTGCTTGAGAATTGAGATCACAAGAAGAAGTGTATATATAGTTGCAATTCTTAAGAAATAATTAAGATGAAGCTGTAAAATGGGGTCTACAAAGTGAAATGATCACAAGAGATCACATGGTATTGTCTTGGAGGTCTTTTTCAAGGGCTTGAAAGTAACCTGAGAGTTCATACATTATACTCCACTTCCTGACATAATTGCCATGAAACTACTCATATCAAATCATAGACATCTAAATTAAAGCAATGTAGATACTTAATTAGACAATGAAATTAGTAACCTTGTCCTCAACCTGATTTATATCTCTGAAACAAAGAGTTCTGAGGCCAGAACAGAACCAAAATTGGACACATGATAATGATCTCATTTTATGGACATGATGGCTATATATCATATCATATATTCATATTGTTTTATGGACATGATTTAAGACATCTCATATGAATCCTTTCATGTACTGATGTACCCTCTGATCTGTTTTCTATTGCAATAAGTCCATTCATATCCACTGGACCACTCTGCATCAGTATCAAACAATTTCCACTGATCTAGTAATTACTGAAACGTTTGGCTTGGATTGGATGAGGGACCCTATTTTCAGGAACCGATGAAGTTGGGATGTTGTCACAAGATGTGTTCCTCTTACCTCTCTAGCATCCTATCCCATTATTTGAATAGCATATGTGATATGTTCTAAGCATGTCTGCAACATAAGAAGTAATCCATTAAATCATCTTTGTATTTAACCATTTAACAGCTTCTCATCTATCACTTTCCAAAGGTGGGCAACATTGTCTGTCAAGGATTCTCAAATCTAAAGTAATCTTTCATAAACACAATGAAGACACTGCCATGTGATCTTCATTAGCCCTTGTCTCAAAGTAGGCGTTACCGAATGGCTAATTATTCAACAATTCATTGCAGTAGAGAATTGCCTCCACAAAAACTTATAGATGGTATATCTATATATAGATGGTCACCCTTGCACTCTAAAGCAACACAAATCAATAGCAAAAACAATTCTTCTTTACACCCTTTGAGATCATTTGCATTTTATTTAGTGTGAAGCAAAAACAAAACAATGGGATTTCGCTTACCTGCTATTAGAAGAGCATCATCTGCTGTATCCCAAGCAGCTTCTGTCCCAAAAGGCTATCTTGCAGTCTATGTTGGAGAGAAAATGAAGCGGTTTGTGATTCCTATTTCATATTTGAGTCAACCTTCATTTCAAGAGTTACTAAGTCAAGCAGAAGAAGAATTCGGATATGGTCATCCAATGGGTGGTCTCACAATTCCTTGCAAGGAGGATGCTTTCGTGGATCTCACATCTCGCTTGAATGGACTATAGTCTAGTCCAAGGAAAACTAGACTGATTTAGATTAATTGAGAGATAAATGTGTACAGCAGGCACTTGAATTTTTCTTTTTTACTTCCTTTTTATTGGAAAAATACTAACTACCATCTCAGTGAGATGTTAAGGATGTAATATCAGAAAATTTTCCCCAAGTTCAATGAATTTAAACACCTTATCTATAAGGACTTGTTGATTCAATTCCTTTGCATATACTCTTAACTTTTGCTGTGTTCCCACAACTCTTGTAGACATCAAGAGCCATCCATGTGACCATGAATAATGCATCTAAATAGTAAATGCTTTACTGCTGGCAAATGAATCTCCTGCTTATGATGCACATCTTTACTTCTCTAGATAGTAAATGCAATCACAAATTACAGTCGTTGATTTTAGCCATGTATTAGGAGATTAGACTAAATTATTTCTCTAGGTAGTAGTTATTAGGTACTAGCAAAAGAAGTGTCATTGTTGAAATCCATATAGATCTTTCTCTACATCTTCAGTTTTGCTATTTCAGGAAGGTAGCTAATTTGTTGAAGAAAATAACTCTTCATTACTTAAGCCATTGGGGCGAATCTTAAAGTTATTCAACCAATCTCTTCTGATATTTCCTTCATGTTAGTTTCTTCTATGCTAAAGTTTGTTGTTGGATCTTATGGCTCTATAGTCTCTATACTATTACCACATATTCACACTGTACTCTCTCCCATGTCAGAGGCACACCAACTTTGACTGTTACACTTGAATTTGTCGACCCTCTGAAGCTTGTCCTCCTAATTTATTTTTTACAGTGATTTACATCTTCCTTTACTTTATGAATGAAATAGATTGATCATTTGTAGGTCCATATTTTAATGGATTCCAATTTCATATAACATTAGTTAAGATAGTCATTGATGGGAACCTATACAGGAATCAGTGGGGATTGCAAATTTGCAATTCATTTTATTGTACTTCAAAAGTTCTGGGCAATCTGAACATGTTTAATTTTATTATGATATTGTTGCATATATTAGAGATCATATATATCAGACAAAAGCAAACAAATTTTGACAATGTCATGCTATAACTTTCTCATTCAACATTTTTACACTTCCAAAGGAATGATACAAGGAAGAGACCATAATGAACAATGTTTATACTAAAAGAAAGAGCCTTCTGTACAAAATTTTCTCAGCTAAGCTATGTCAATCTCTACTGGAACGATTTACTGTCGAACCAATTGAGAAGTGAAGTTTAGGAATTCATCTTCACTGCATGGAATTGTGAGACCACCTCTTGGATGATCATATCCGAATTCTTCTTCTGCTTGGTTTAGTAATTCTTGAAATGAAGATTGGTTCAAGTAACTTATGGGAATCACAAACCGCCTCATCTTATCTCCCACATAGACTGCAAGATAGCCTTTTGGAACATTAGTCCCCTTGGATGCAGAAAGTGATGCACGCCTAATGCTTGGTATGCGGAAAGCCATTGTTTCTTGTTGCTCACAACAAAAAGAAGATATTTCTTAAAGGAACTGAATGACAGAAATATGTGAATTCTAATGCTTCAAGAGATGCAAATGATCTGTGTTACTTGAGAACACATGTAGTGCATATATATAGCTGTTATCTTGGAGAAATAACTTTGGTGAAGCTGTAAAATGGGGTCTACATGGCGACAAGGGTTAGCAAGAGATCACATGGTATTGTCTTCAAGGTCTCTTCTCTTCAAAGGTTAGGACCTAGGAAATTAATTGAGAGTACATATCCCAGCTTCTGAGATTATTGCTAAGTGGCTAGTATATGATATCCACTTAAAACAATAAAAATCTACATAAAGCTACTCCATGAGACATGCTTTGGACATCTCACATGCTTCTTCAAATTGACAATACTATTGATAATCCAGAGGAGAACCAATATGAACCTCAACTTTTCAAGTACACCAGATTATTATAAACAACACATCATGCAATTTTCAAGACATTGGCCAACATGGTCTAATTAGACTTACTATTGCATGCATGATCCTGCATTATTTCAAGTTAGGCAATCTGTTGGCCTACCCTCTACAAGGTGGACCTTGAATTATGTAGTATGAAAGTCCGTCGAGACAATACCATGTGACCTCTCACATGCCCTTGTCTGCTAAGAGGTCCTATTTGATAGCTTTCCTCCACCAACCATTCTAATATGGTATGTTTATAACATATCCTTTCATCTATTTATATACTGTTCATGGTTGTAAGCATTTAGCACCAACACAACTACAGAACTCATTCACATCCTAAAGCACAAAAAACTAAAAAGATTGCATCTTATTCACGAGTCATATCTAAGACTAATATTTGATCAACACATACATACAACAATAGGTTTTCTTTTGGCTGGTATTAGAAGAAAGGCATCATTTAGCTCAAACCAAGCAACTTCCAAAGTTGTGGAAGTCCCAAAAGGCTATCTTGCCATGTATGTTGGAGAGAAGATGAAGCGGTTTGTGGTTCCCATTTCTTATTTGAATCAACCTTTATTTCAAGAGTTACTAAGCCAAGCAGAAGAAGAATTTGGATATGATCATCCAATGGGTGGTCTCACTATTCCATGCAGTGAGGATGCTTTCTTGGACCTCACATCTCGCTTAAACTGACTTAGCATAAGTCATGTCCAAGGAAACTGACATAGATTAATTGAGAGTGATTTTTTTTTGTTGTTTAATGAGAATTGAGAGACAATTTTGTATAGCAGATCATTTCATTGCGATGGCAAGGATGTAAATATCAAAATTTTTGCCCCTATTTCAATGAATTTTTATAGACTTGATCTCCTAAGTTTTGTGGACTTGTGCTTTGCATATGCTCTTCACTTGTGTTATTCCTTTGTTGTGTTTCTCCTACTGTTGTATAACAAGGTTTGTATTAACTTTATGGAATGCTGCAGAATTTACTTCCTGAAGCCCCTTTTAACACGCCTTGGATCTGTTAATTGCTTTATGACATGAAGGAGTGAATCATTAACTGATTTTCAGTCATATGGCTAGGTTAAATATATTGGATCCAGTTGTTGAAATTGAGAGCCATCCATCTGTTTAAGAATGCACACAATTAACACAAATGACTATGGAAAGGGTTAAGATGTGAATCTGCTGAAATTGATATGATGCAATGTTCTATTCCTCTAAATGAACATATTATCACAAGTTATACTTGTTTATCATATAAATAGTGTCATTAAAAAAATCCAAATAGATAGACATTTTTCTGCAGAAACTCAAGTTTTGCTTTTTCATCCAGCTAACTAAAATTGTTAGAATAAATGAAATAACTCTTGAGGCATGAATTTCAGCAGGCATAGGTAATTCTCAAAGTCTGTACATCCTTTTGCAATTCCTTTTTCATGTTTGTAACAGATGGAACTTAGTTTGGATTCTTGCCCTCACCACCCACTTGGGTCTGGTACTCTGGTTCCAAAAAAAGGAGGTGCCTCTTCCTCAACTTTTAATATAAAGAAAACTATTAGTTCTTAACAGATTTACTTTTGTGGTTTTAACAAATTAAAAAAAAAAAAAACTATTCTGATATTTCCACATGCTTAAGAACTAAGAAATTATTCAAAATGAACAAGAAGCAGTAAAAATAAGATAAAAATCTAATGAGATGCAATAAGCCAATGACTTTCTCATTCATATAATATTTTTACACTTTCAAAGGAATGATACAAGGAAGGGACCATAATGAACAACGTTTATAATATAAGAAAGAGCCTTCTGTACAAAATTTTCTCAGCTAAGCTATGTCAGTCTCTATTAGAACAATTTATTGCCCAACCAATTGAGAAGTGAGGTTTAGGAATTCATCTTCACTGCATGGAATTGTGAGACCACCAGTTGGATGATCATATCCAAATTCCTCTTCGACCTGGCATAGTAATTCTTGAAATGAAGGTTGACTCAAGTATGATATCGGAATCACAAACCGCTTCATCTTATCTCCTACATAGACTGCAAGATAGCCTTTTGGAACATTAGTTCCCTTGGATGCAGAAAATGATGTGGCCCGTCTAATACCTGGAATGCGGAAAGCCATCGATTCTTGTTGCTCAAAAGGTAATATATTGTTCTTGAAAGATTTGTACGAGAGGAAGATCTGAGTTTTGATACTTGTGGAGATGCAAATGAGTTGTGTTCCTTGAGAACCGAAGTAGTAGTGTATATATAGCTGCAATTCTTAAGAAATTATTCAGATGAAGCTGTAAAATGGGGTCTACAAAGTGAAATGATATCACAAGAGATCACATGGTACTGTCTTGGAAATCTTTTTCAAGGGCTTGAAAGAAAAATGAGAGTTCATACATCATACCCCACTTCCTGACATAATTGCCAAGGAACTACTCATATCAAATCAAAGACATCTAAATTAAAGCAATGTAGTTGTACTTAAGATACTCAATTAGACATGTTTTGAACATCTCACATGTTACTTCAGATTGAGAGTTGCTATTGACAATGAAATCAGTAAACCTTGTCCTCAACCTAATTTATATCTCTGAAACAAAGAGTTCTGAGGCCAGAACAGAACCAAAATTGGACACATGATAATGATCTCATTTTTAAGTACACCAGATTCTTGACAAGATATCCCTTGGAATTTGCAAAACCATAGAAACATGACTGAATCAAACTTGTTGTTGTATACATAAATAGACCTTGAATTATCTAAGACAACACCATGTGATCTCTTTTATGACCTTGTCTACTAATGAGTCCCATGGATACCATTTCATACAGTTTCTCCATCAATCATTCAAGTGGCATTATGTTTATATCATATCCTTTTATCTATATATATATTCATGGTGGCAAGCATTTAGCAGCAACACAAATCATTCACATCCTAAAGCACTAGAAACTCAAAACACTTACATCTTATTTTCATTTCTTAAACCTAGTATTTCAGCAACTCACACAACAATGGGTTTTCGTCTATCCGGTATCATAAGAAAGGCATCATCTACTTCATCTTCAAAAGCTATGGAAGTGCCAAAGGGTTATCTTGCAGTTTATGTTGGAGAGAAATTGAAGCGATTTGTGATCCCTATATCATACTTGAACCAGCCTTCATTTCAAGACTTGCTAAGTCAAGCTGAGGAAGAATTTGGGTATGATCATCCAATGGGTGGTCTCACAATTCCTTGTGAAGAAAATGTGTTCTTAGATGTCACTTCTCGCTTGAGTTGATGCTAGATAGCATCATCAAGATTAGGCTGACTTAGAGTTAGAGATAGATTACTTAATACAATTTTTTGTAACAATTCTTTACCCTGAGAAAGATGTTCTCCACTTTTTGTTATGTACTATATGAAAATACACAAGTGTTCATCTCAATGAGAAATTTATGCACATTAACATTTTTCTCTCATTTTCTCCCTAAACTTAAATGTGTTATTAAGTCAAAGTAAATAATAAAGCTAAAAGTACTGTTCATAAAATAAATTATATGTTTATTACATTTATAGTTAAAATTAATTAATACAAAATAAAAAAATTATAAAATAAAAAATAAAAATTTTATATTTGTGTCACGTTGTTACAAGTTAAAGAATAAAAAATTTAACAGAAGCATAAACTACATATGCCGTTGCGATTTATGAAGAAAACATTCCTACATAAAGGCCTCAATCTGAGTCCAAACCCATTCAAAGCTTTGTGAAACATTTCTCCGTTCATCATTTCTTCTTCCTTTATCCCCATTCTAGTCTGGTATGCAGGGGAGGAGGGCTGCTTCCATGGCGGAGGGTGGAGGTAGTGTACAAGTACAACCAGGTGGGGCTACTGAAGCAATGGCGGACGCAGGAGGTGGCAGAGGCGACGCGAGGGAGGCTACGGGGCCAGAACGTGGTAGCAGAGGTGGCAGCAGACAACGTAAGCGAAGCGGCAGCGGCGGCGGCGGCAGCAGAAGATATGTATCGTCTTGATCAAGTCTCACACGTTGCAGCATCACTACACAAAAAGGTACTTTTGACATGTTGAATTTTTGTGTTTATTTTTTAATTATGAAAACTATTATGTTGGAATATTTTTTGTAGAGTTGGACGAAACAGATAATTATTCCTTTAATTTATGTACGTTGAAAATATATTTGATGATTTTGTACGTTGGTTTTTGTTTTTTCTGAAGTAGGTAAGTTAGTATACTTGAGAATTGAGATAGAGTTATAGGGAGAAAGAAAAACAATCAGGTAATTAGTCTTTCAATTAATCTAACTATACACCTTTTTTTGTCAACCAAGCCCAACCAATTTGTTACTGCGAACATGTTTTATATATATAACGAACATGTTTTTATAGTTGACACGAACAGGTTTTAAAACCTGTTAGTTTGCTTTTAAATTCTTTGTTCGTTCTATTAGTAATATTCTGTTCGTGCACGATATACAACGAACATGTTTTATAGTTGACACAAACAGATTTTAAAACCTGTTCGTTTACTTTTAAATTTTCTGTTCGTTCTAGTAGTAATATTCTATTCGTGCACAACTCATATTCTTTTATGAGAGGTAGATGAGAAGCTTGTGCTTTTCCTACCTTTTTTTTTTGTTCTCCCTTCATAGTAGTTAAAATTTGGTTATATTTGAATTAGTTGGTAGAGTTTGCTGAAGTAGATATGAGATGATTTTGCATGTTTATTTTTTTTCATCCATAGGTGAATGAATTCTTAGATTTGGTGATATTGTGTTTTTTTTTTTTTTTATAATGAATGTTTTGTAAAGATATATAAGCCGGAAAAATTTACTACATTTCTTTCACAGCCTCCACGTATAGTGAAGAGCCGACGATACGAGATAAAGATGAAATTAGACAAGAGGATGATGCCGCTTATTGAGGAGGCAGGCTTCGGTGTTGTCGCAAGGGCTAGTACCCATTGGTCAAGGGTAGACGAACCTATGATCAGTGCTTTTATTGAGCGATGGCGACCGGAGACTCATACTTTCCATATGCCGTTTGGGGAGGTTACCATAACGCTTCAAGATGTGGCTTATCATCTTGGGCTTCCCATAAATGGTGAGCCAGTTAGCGGGTGTTTGTATGATTTTGAGCAGTTCCATGAAGGCAAAGAGACATGGTTTTGGTTTCAGGAACTATATGGCCAAGTTCCACCTCCAGAAAAGATAAAGGGGAACAATGTATGCTTTAGTTGGTTTGAGACTACATTTGTTCAGTTGCCACCACATGCAAGTGCCATTACAGTAACATATTTTGCTCGAGCCTACCTGATCATGCTTTTAGCTTCACAATTGTTTGGCGACAAGTCATCTGGCCGGGTGCACGTGAGATGGTTGCCCTTCGTTGCTGATATCAGGAGAATGCAGACATATAGTTGGGGATCTGCAGTATTAGCATTGCTTTATAGAGGTTTATGCCGCCGTGCGAACCAGCGGACGACTGATATGGCCGGATGCCTCTTGTTACTACAGTCATGGATTTTCTTACGGTTTCCAGATTTTTGTCCACCTAAATATCTGGGGGTCGTGAGATGGCCCCTAGCCGCCAGGTATTGTAATTTAGAGGATTTCCTTTTATGTTGTGTGCATAATTTATTTCTGTTTAGGCTAATATTTGTCTTTCTTTTAGTTGGCATAAATATATACCCTCAAATGGGCTTAGGGAGGCTCGTTTGGTAGAGGCAAGGATTCGACTTGATAGGGTCACTGCCGAAAAGGTAATATAACAATCCAGTATCTTGTTTCTCATCCTTATTGTTTTATGTTTATGGTATTTCTTTTGCCTTGTTGACACTAGATTGATTTTGCAGTTTGTTTGGAAGCCGTATGACAATCCAAATGTTAGATCAGTCATTGACCCAAAGATTTTGGAGGACCAACACATAATCCTTTGGCGATCAATGACTGCTCTGATATTCTTTTCTCAGATTGAGTGGCACCATCCGGATCGAGTTGTGGGCCAGCTTGGTGGCCGGCAACATGTGCCTAGACCTGCTAGGTGCATTGATCTATTGCATGCACAAGATGGGCGAGGCGGAGACCACTGGTGGCCGACGAAGTGCAAGGAGTGGCACGAGTAGTGTGATAAGAGGTATGAGAATGTTCTGGAGTTTGATGCAGTGGATGACCCACATCCGTCCCCTAAGTACTCAATATGGTGGCTTCAGAATTGCAAGCGTAGGTTCTTATCCGAAGAAGATTTGTTGTTAGATCCCAGGCAGGGCAGTGTACCTTCTTATAACATACCTGCAGTACCCCATCCACCAGAAAGATATGTAGGGCCTGCACCTTTGCTTGATAGGCGTCGCATAGCTGCTCGTGCTCTCGTAGGGACCCGCGCTAGTCGACGTGATAAACTGAGGCAGGAGAGCACAAATGACGATGATCATCGTCATGGGGATGGCGGCACCAACGGCAATGGTGGTGGTGGTGGGAGTAGTGGTGGTGTGAGAGGTGTTGGAGGAGCTTGGTTAAGTTCTGAGACTCAGCCAGAATCCCTCTCACAGGTCAAGTTACTTTTTTATAAAATTTATTTTGTAACTAATTATAAAACCAAAAACTCATCTCTTATCATTTTAGTTATCTAAGCAATTATGAATAAAAATATTTATAGTATTAGTTTTTTTATGCATTACGCTGTCTAAATCAAGTTGCATTAATATTGGGAACTATGGAGCAGGAACATATAAAAATATAAAATAGTTTTCCGTTTGTCTTTTCTATTTCTAATAAAACATATTTCATATTTACTAACTTCTCAAGTCATATTTTTATTGATTGGTTTTTAAATATGTCTTCGTATTTGTGCAGGATTGGTGGCCTAATATCAGAGTTCATGAGATGGGTGGGGACAAGGCGATGCACACACTAGGGACTGAGAGTCGGGCTGAGATGATGGTGGCAGACCCAGCTGCAGAGTTGCCAGTGGGGGAGCGGGGCGAGGATGTGGGGCAGAGTGGCAGAATAGTAATTTCACAAGAGATTTTGAATGAGTGGCAGTTTTCTTGTTAGAAAGGTCAATTCATATTTTTTTTTATGCTTCTCACAAAGGACAATATTGTTCTTAGTAAAGGACTTATATGAGAGAAATACTTGAGGGTATGTGAATGATTGATGCTGCTTAAGAACACAAGCAGTGTATATATAGTTGCTAGGATCTTCTGCAAACCAATTTCCTGGAGAGATAATCTTGAACAAGACAGGGTCTACCAATTAACAATGCATTATGCATCACAAGAAATGAGAAATCACATGATATTGTTTTGAAGGTGTTAGGAAGTTCATTGAGAGTGCATACCCCACTTCTTCATATAATGGCCAACAGATTAGCCACTTCAAATTAATCAGATCTGCATTATTGTTACACTTAATGCTTCTTTCATGCATTGTAGTACAGCTACTCCATTAATTGTTACATCTAACATGTTTATTCAAATTTAGATTGCTTCTAAGAATGAACTTGTAAATCTTGACCATGACCTTATCTGTTAGGTTTGAAACTATTGGCAATGAGCCAATATGAACCTCAACTTTCTCAAGCACACCAGATTCTAAGCAGTACCAACTGGAATTTGAAAACCATGTCCAAACATGTTCCTATATGGAGGCCCTTGTACATTATCTACTATGAACTAACATTTAAGTTTCAATTGAGCACCTATTGTTTGATTGCAAGTGGCTGCTTTATTAGCCATTCCTTGACATTGTGGGGTATGCATTCTCAAACAACTCCTTAATCCTTGATAGAGGCCTCAAAGACAGTACCATGTGATCTCTCATGTATTGATGTGTATACATTCCTATCATTTTCAACAATCTTTTATCTTAGAAATAGTTTTCCAAAGAAACTCAATCTATAAATACACTTGCTCTTTCCTTCAAAAACAACACAACTCATTTGCAATCTCAAGTGTCAAACACTTAAAACACACATTTTTCTTTTAAACTTGACGACTTTCCCTTGCTGTTATTCTTACATACATACATAAAAAAATGGGTTTCCGTTTACCTGTTATTCGAAGGACATCATCGTTCTCAGCCAGCCAAGCCACTTCAAAATCTGTGGAAGTCCCAAAGGGGTATCTAGCAGTGTATGTCGGAGAGAAACAGAGGCGGTTTGTGATCCCTATTTCATACTTGAACCAACCTTCAATCCAAGACTTGTTGAGCCAAGCTGAGGAAGAGTTCGGATATGATCATCCTATGGGAGGTCTAACAATTCCTTGCAGTGAAGATGTCTTCCAACAAATCACTTCTCGCTTGAATTGAAGATGAATGTCACACTTTAGGAGACTGACATAGATTAGTGTACACAATTGTTACAATAGGCAACTTGTAAAGATTACACATTTTTTCTAAGTAAATGAAAGAAGAACGATAGACAAGCTCAAAGTGTTTTCTCTGTTTTTTGTTTAATGACAAGGAAAGAATTCAACTTCTCTAGAAATTTTTTTTAAATATTTTATGTTCTCTCTACCAAAAGAACATTATGCAGTATCTAGCAGTGAAAATGCTGCCTGGTGCAAGAAAAACCATACTTCAATGTTCACTTGTTCACATAGATTGACCAAATACACAAGTATATTAAATTATAAGATTTTAATATGGAAAAAAGGGAAGAATAATGAGTGTTTTAAATTAAGGGACATGCATGGAAAACTATATTTGATGGCACCAGTGGTACATAGGATGCTGGTTCTGCAACTGCCAATGCAAGCTTACACTATCAAAGGGTAAATTTCAACTGATAACATGTCCTCTATAGCTAAAGAAAATTCTTACAGGGAATGTATGGCTTATTTATTTATTTATTTATTTATTTATGACTGTTCTCTTATTTCTTTATTGAAGTTTTAGCCATGGCTTAAAATTTTAAAAAACAATGACTAGTATTTCATTATACTGAGTTAAGTGCTATTTTTTTCAAAGGGCAACTGCAGTTTTACTCAATAAATTCTATATTCAACCATAACTAACTATTCACATGGTTCCTGCCTTTCATGGTGTCTTGTGATATATTCACAACCACTCTTCATTACACAATTTTCAGTGATTCAGTAATTGTTGAAATGTTTGGCTAGGATGTGGGACCATATTTCATGCCCTCCAAGTGCAGAAGAAGTTGGGATATAGTCACAAAATGTGGTCCTCTCTAGCATCCTATCCCTTTATTTAAGAGGTTATCTATCAATGTGAAGAACCAACCAAATATGATATGTTTCAAGCATGTCTGCAACATAACAAGTAGTCCATTAAATCAGCTTATTATTTAACCATCACTGTTTGGCCTTTGGTTATTTACAAGTAACCTTTGGCAAACAAATTGAAGATAATAACTGTGTGGCCTCTCATTAGCCCTTTGGTTATTCTAAAACCCATTATGAACACTACCAGTTGGTCTTGGATTTATAAACTGCTTTATGAAATGCAGAAATTCATTTCCAGTTATATGGTTAAATTAAATAAATTGGATTCAGGTTTTGATAATTTAATGTTGCTTAACCTTCAATTTTATGGTTATATAGTATTTAAACTTCAATAAACCTGCCCTTTACTGTGAAAATTAGAGCTACTGTGAAAATTGTTGAAATTCATGCCTGTTACTTTACTTTTAATATAAGAAAACTGAGTTATAACAGATTTACAATTTCTTCAAATTCAAAATTCTAATTTAAATGAAATGAGTGATCAACTTCAGTCAATTTCTTCAGAACAACGTTGAGCTTAATTTTGATTTGATGCATAAATATATAAGAGATCATTCAGATGCAACAAAAGCCAAAAATAAAAAAGTGATGTAATAACTTTGCCTCATTCATGTAATATTTTTACACTTTCAAAGAAATGATACAAGAAAGAGACCAAAATGGATAATCTTCAAAATAAAAAGAAAGAGCCTTCTGTACAAAATTTGTCTCAGCTAATCTATGTCACTGTCAGTCTCTATGAACACAATCTACTGCCCACTTAATTGAGAAGTGAGGTTCAGAAAGGCATCCTCGCTGCATGGAATTGTGAGACCACCTGCTGGGTGATCATAACCGAATTCTTCTTCTGCTTTACTTAGTAACTCTTGAAATGAAGGTTGGTTCAAGTAACATATGGGAATCACAAACCGCCTCATCTTATCTCCCACATAGACTGCGAGATAGCCTTTTGGAACATTAGTGCCTTTTGGTGATGCCTTTCTAATACTTGGAATGCGAAAAGCCATTGTTCTTGAAGGATTTGTAATAGAGAAATATGTGAGTTCTGATACTAGAGGAGATGCAACGGATTTGTGTTGCTTGAGAACACAAGAAGAAGTGTATATATAGTTGCCATCCTGAAGAAATAATTCAGATGAAGCTGTAAAATGGGGTCTACAAAGTGAAATGATCACAAGAGATCACATGGTATTGTCTTGGAGGTGATCTCTTTCAAGGACTTGAAAGTTAAGTGAGAGTTGATACATCATACCCTACCTTCTGACATAATTGCCAAGAGACTATGCATGTCAAATCAAT
>JASCZI010181300.1:20690-40150 GCA_036250425.1 Stylosanthes scabra | reverse complement strand
AGACATGCTATAGACATATCACATGTTTCTTCAGATAGACATTGCTATTGATAATGAAATCTGTAAACCTTGGCCACAACTCTGAACCAAACTTAGGCACATCCACCAACCAATATAAACCTCATTTTTCAAGGACACCAGATTCTTAGAAACATATCCCTTGGAATCCGCAAACCATAGGCAACATGATCTAATCTGTATTGGCTTCCAATTCATGAAGTAGACTTTGAATTATCCACTTATAACTTGTTTGAGAAAATCCCCTTAGACAAGACCATGTGAACTCTTATATGCCCTTGTCTCCTAATAGGTCCCATTTCATAGCCTTCCTCCACAACCAACCATTCCATTACCAATTTTATAACATATCCTTCATCTATATATATGTTCATGGTTGCAAGCATTTGGCAGCAACACAAGTCATTCACATCCTAAAGCAAAAGAAACTCAAACACTTGCATCTTATTTACAAGTCATTTGTAAAACTAGTCTTTCTTCAACACAAACAAAAATGGGTTTTCGGTTATCTGGTATCGTAAGAAAGGCATCATTCTCTTCATCTTCAAAAGCTATGGAAGTGCCAAAGGGTTATCTTACAGTTTATGTCGGAGAGAAAATGAAGCGGTTTGTGATCCCTGTATCATACTTGAACCAGCCTTCATTTCAAGACTTGCTAACTCAAACTGAGGAAGAATTCGGGTATGATCATCCAATGGGTGGTCTCACAATTCCTTGTGAAGAAAATATGTTCTTAGATATCACTTCTCGCTTGAGTTGATTTTATCATCAAGATTAGGCTGACTTAGAGATAGACTTCTTAACACAATTTTTTGTAACAACTTCTTACCCTGAGAAATATTTTCTCCACTTTTTGTTATTGTACTATATGAATATATACAAGTGTTCATTTCAATGAGAAATTTATGCACATAACCATTTGTCTCTCATTTTCTCCTTGAATTTAAATCTATTGTTAAGTTCAAAGGTAATATGCTGAAAGTGCTGCTCATAAATCAATTTCAGCTATGTTGTAGAACAAGTGAAATGGAACCATCAGGTAACTTTCATGATTTAATAATGATGATGATAGTAAAACAATATTATGATAAAAAAAAAGCAGTAACTAAGTATGAATTTCCATATCATCTGTTTCAATAATGGTAACACTTGTGTCAATTCAATTATCCAATTATGACAATATAGGATGATTAAGCAGCTTCAAGGACCAGTCCCTGTATTTACCATGTCCCACTTTGCTTTTATCTGTCTTTGAAATCTCTGTATTCACAAAAATGTGATATCTGAAATGACAAATGAGATTGGAGCTTATCCATATGTTAAAATAAAATAGAAACATTAATGAAGTTGTATTCCATAATGTGATGGTAACATTGCACGATGACTACCCAATTTTGAGTCATGCAGCATATTCACATGAACATGTTATGTTATTTGAGGGACACAACAAAATTATATACAAGTGGCTGATTCCTCACTGATCAATAATTACAATTGTAACTTTTTTAAAAATTTAATCGTTTGTAGTCTTCTTTTCTGTTTATAAAATAAAAGTGAGTTGATCATTTTTATGAGTTGTACTTGTTTTAAGTTTTAACATTTACCACATACTATACTTGATTCTCAAATTAATATGTTCATTATTTTGCTTGTATTAAGCCTTAAAACAACTAGATTAAGACCCGCGCGCGATGCGCGGATGGAATAATTATTTTAACATGTACTTATTTTAATTAATGTTATGTTGTTTAAAAATTAATTTTATAGTATAAATGTATTTCCTAAATTTGTTTTTTTTTTTTGTGATATGTGTTATCGGTTGTGTTATTATATATATCAACATAGCCGCCTAAAATAAAGGGAGATTTGTATTTTTAAAAAATAAAGGACGATTTCAAAGTAAAAGTAAATTTTATAAGTTATTTTAAAGACGAAGAAATCCTTAAGGACGATTTTAATTTTTATTAAAAATTTTAGGACGTAAAAGATTACTCATCCCTAATACAAATTAAAGTTATCATTTATTTTGGTTTTTGAAAGAAGACTGAATATTTTTATAATAAAGAAAAAAGTAACATATTTATTTGATTTTTTCTTTTTGTATTTATTCGACCGAATACTTTTCACTCTGGTACCAAAACTCTGAATTTAATTTGTGAGTCATGTTACATGTAGCGAGGTTCGTTGCGATTTTAGGAAATTATTTTTAAATTTTTTCTTTTATAATTTGTTCAAGTAACATTTTGAACCTTTTTTTTATGTTCGTTAATTTTTTTATTTTGAGTTAAAAAATTTTGAAAAGGGACTCCAAATAGGAAATTGTAATAATAAGTATGAATTTTAAGATTTTAAAATATAATTATATAAAATGTATTATATAATAATAGAAAAGGTATAAAAATAACAATTATAAGAGATTTTTCTTTTTTGTAAAATCATTTTAAAATGCATTAAGTTTTGTTGTTGTATACCTTATTAGGGAAAAAAATAATACATTATAATTCCATATAATCATTTCCAAATAAAGTGGTTCATCTTTATTCATTGATATGTATGTCTCCCATAAACGAACAGAACTAACCAAGCATATATGTCTTTGTTGATATTTGCTAAATGATGGTGCTTCATCAATTTGTGATTGAAGTGAAATACATTAATCATCATGAGAGTCTTCTACAATATATACACGTTAAAGTAGTATGAACTTTGATATTTTATAACTTCTTTTATAATTATTATTATTATGACACTTTTCATGTGAGTTTTATTACATTTATTGTATATTTTAAGTTTCAATTGAATAATATGTTATTATATTAATTTATTAAGTGGGTTACAATCGTATTATATCTTTTTAAGTTACGGAAGATAAAGTGGTATATACATGATATGAGATAAATATCCAGATAAATATCTTAAAATATAATTTTACGAAAATGATTATCTTATTATAAAAAATGTATGAAGAGAAAAATAATATATGTCTATTTCTTAATATCTTTTAGAGGATTGTGCTTCATAATATAATTTTGAGGTGCTCTTATTTTTTTTTTTTAAAATAATAATAAAAAAATAAAAGGTATAGAAAATAAATAAAATGAAAAATGGAAATTGTAATATAAAATTAGGAATTTACTTTATATTCATGATATACCTAAATATAGTAATATTTTGTTGGGATAAATCTATTGTTAGTTGAAAGAGGTATAAGCAATTGTTTTGGGAGATTATGAGATATTGAGATGAAATAATAGTAATAAGAATCTTATATAATATATGTATAGGCTAAACAATGTGAAATTTTTTGGTGACCTAAATAATGTAAAATTTAAATAAATGTAACTTATAATTGTTATAATTATTATTTTTATGATACCTTTAATGTGAATATTTATTGTAATTTATATTTCTATTGAATAATAATATGTGAAATTTAATTGATTAAAGGAGTTATTGAAAAAAACTTTTTTCTTTTTTTTTTTTCTTTCTTGAACATGATTGGTCGATTTAAAAATAGTGCCACGTGTAAAAATGCTGACATGGCATATCTAAAAAAAGTGAAATGGTTGAAATCTATTGTATATTTAACTTGCTATCAACTTTTATATATATAAAATAGAATCATCAACTCTTGTCAAATCTTATCACACTTCAATCAAAATAGCAAATTTGCACTTTATTTGATAACGCCGGTCATCAGAGAAACTTAGCAAAAAGAGAGACATTATGCTAAATAAGAACTGATACATGGCCATGAACTGATGATAATATTTTCAGGATTGTTATATCTTTGTTTATTTCATAAATAATGTATAAAATTGTTTACAATATTTCTGGAACAACTCATTGCTCCTACACAAAATTACATAGAGCTGATTTTGATCAACAACTCAAATCTGACAATCAACTCTATCCACTATGGGATTTTGTGTGATCATCAATTGGATAAACGGATAAAGCATGAAGTTTGTAAGATCCCATATTTCTAAAAATTAAATAATGATTTATTTAAGTCTTATATTTCTGTCCAAGATTTCATTTGCGGATTTTTTTTTTTACTAAGAGTAATTACTTCAATCTTAATTATAATTCAATGTTCAATCAATTAGAAATCTTGAATGATTTTTATCATATTTGGATATTTTGGTATTTAAAATTATAATTGAGTAACTTTGGGGAGGATTTAATAATTTAATTGAGATTGTAAATTTAATTATTTTATGAACTAATATGCAGTTCATTAGATAATTTCTAATGTAATATATTAGAGTAATTACTTGAAATTTATTTGCAAGTTGACAAAGAAATATTGTACATTTAAATTAAATTTTTATTGTAATACTTATGGTCCTAAAATAAATATTTGATTATTTTAATGTTAACCCTTGCCCCTTTTACCTAACCCTAAAATCCCTAAATTTAACACACACACTAAACGCACGCACGCAGAGATTGGGGAAGAGAGATAGAAAGAATGAAAGAAAGTGAAAGAGAGGGAGAGTGAGAAGCAGGGGACGAAGAGGGAAGAGGAAAAAGGCGTCGCCACTGTTAAGCTTTTGACGTAGAGAGAATGAGGACGTATAGAGGGAGAGCGTGAGTAAACAGAGGAGTGTGAAGCA
This sequence comes from Stylosanthes scabra, assembly GCA_036250425.1. Lineage (NCBI taxonomy): Eukaryota > Viridiplantae > Streptophyta > Magnoliopsida > Fabales > Fabaceae > Stylosanthes > Stylosanthes scabra. Next base: position 35,513 of record JASCZI010181300.1, on the reverse strand, counting down.
AGAGGGGGAGAGAAGCAGAAAAGAGAAGGAAGAAGATGACGGTGCCGGAAAAGGAAGGGGACGTCGTTGCCGCCGTTGAAGTAGGGGAGAAGAGAGTGAAGGTTGTTCCACAAGAGAAAGACAAATGGAGAGAGAGGATTACGCAAGACAGAGAGGGAGAAGGACGCTAGGAGATGAAGCTATCCCTTCGCTGGCGAGCTGCTCCGCCGCGGTCGCCGGAGGACGCCGTCTCTACCTATATTTTTTACTTTGGTACCTTGTAGCCCTGCCCTCATCTCAGCTCAGCAGTGTGGTTCGCTGCTTCGTCTTGCCTTGCTTCTTCGAATTGATCTTCGGTCCCTAAGGGACCAAGCTGTGAGTAGGCTTTACGTTTATAATATTTGGGTTTACGTCTATAAGTATTTTGATATATGTCTGTTATAGTATTTGAACTCTATCTATGAAATTGTCTTGAGGGATTGATCTGATTTTGAAAACTGATTTAGAATTTGATATTTGATGATTATTTTGGAAACTGATCTGCACATGAGACTATATGGTTGTGGAATTATATGTTTTGAAATTGATAATTGTTGAAATTGTCAAACAATTTGAAAGGTTTGATTGGAAATCATCCGTTTGAGAAAGTATTGATTTGGTTTGAGAATTCTTGAAAAAGTGTTACTTTTGAAATGCGGAAGATTTGTTGAGATCCCTTATGATTTAGAAAATACAATTTGGAAAGATTTGTTTGAAAATATATTGTTTGATTATTGGCTTGAGAATCTATGTATTTGAAAGATAAAATAGCTTGTTATATTTTTAAATATATGTTTTGAATTGGTTTGGGAGGCTCATATTAGAAAACCGTAGTTAACGGCGGTTAGGACGTTAACCTAGATGCATCTGGATCGGACCTCAGCTAGCAGAGGGGTTGCTAGCCTAACGTGTAGGCTACACGTTGGATTGGTTATTTCGTACGGACACACGAGAGGAAAGGGCTACTCTGAGAGGTGGAACCGCCCAGTGTGTATTTGATTTGGTTTGATTTCTGTATGAGGACTCCCTTATTGATTCACTTATTTGTATGAATTATTATATTTGTAAAGAAAATCTATCTTTGAAAATATTGTATATATGGTCTCATGTGGATTATAGACGTACTGTCTGGTCACTGAGTTGCAAAACTCACTCTTTTTTTTTTAAATAAAAAATGTTTTTAGGGACAGGTACTCGAATATGTGAGTTTCATTTTCCAAGAATCAGTACCACTTCTTAGACGGGTCATGCTCCATATGTCACAGGCAGGATCCAACCCTGTAGTTTATTTTACATCTTTGCCTATAGTTAATTTTAGCTTATTCATTCTTGATTATAATGTAAACTTGTGAGTCTTTGGTGTCTATGTAAACTTGTGAGAGTATTGAACATATTTGTAATTTCGTCATTTAGTTTAAATTTTCGATTTGTTAGGCTTGCTTGGAGACAATTCTCCTTAGCACCAGTCATAGCTAGTTTTGGGCCGTTAAAGTTATATCCAAAAAGTATAATCTCCATTTCAGCAGGCTTCAACAGCAGAATGTATTGCAATCTTTGGTACTAATCCATCTGAAATGGCTGCAAAGATCATAGCATGATCAACTTGCTCTCAAGCTGTTGAGATCTGCCACCAACTACCACTTGATTCAATTGCCTTTTGCAGTTTTGGAGTTGCATGCTTTTGGCATATCAATTGGAAGAAAAGCATGTGAAATGAATGATGATCCTGCTTGCTTTCTAACTTTTTAAATGAGAAGTCACACTACAAAAGATGTCTTCACTGCAAGGAATTGTTAGACCTCCCATTGAGTGATTAAATCCGAATTCTTCCTCGGCTTCTCTTAGCAATTGTTGAAAAGCAGGTTCATGCAAATATGATATTGGAACCATATGTCTCTTCTTTCGCTCCTCTTCTCCAACATACACCGCAAGATACCCCTTTGGTACATTTGCAGACACTTTTTTGCCACCTGAAAGAGAGAGGCTGAGGACACGTTTAGCATGGATCATCGAAGGCAAACGAATAGCCATACTTTATGAGAATGTCGGATTTTACTTTTCTTTTTTAGAAGAAAGTACTTGCTGAAGAACAATGTTGTTGTGAAAGACTATGAGATGATGCATGTGTATATATAAGGGTAGATTTACTCACTAAGATTTAGAGATAGGCAACGACATGAAATTTGGTGAGAGAATAACATTTTGATGAATCACATGGTTCTGTTGTGTTAAAAGCACTGCCAAGTGCTTGGTTATGAATTATGATTGAAACTATATATGTATAAATTGGGACATGTCACATGTACCCAACAATTTTTGTTAAAGATGGAATACTTGGCACCCTCTTGTTCTAAAAAGCTTAGTGCAATCATTTCTGGATGTAGGAACTTCCTACTAACCATGGTGCACATCAACTACATTTTGAACCAAGGATATAAGGTTTTAATTACATGATTTTCTTTGTGATTTGCTTTCTTATTGTTCACTTAGCAATTATGGATAACATTATAGATATATTTGGCCTTATTAATTTAAAGCATACCAAATTACCTGTGATTATATGGTGGATATACATGAAGAACCTAAGTGATATGTTTTGAGCCTGTCTATAGCATAACAATTAGGCCACTGATATTATTATTGGCTTTGTTTGCATTATATTAGCTTCACTCTCTTTCTGAAGATGAGAACTCTGTTGGCAAGAAACCTCATTGAACACAAGACAATACCATGTGATCTTATTTGCCCTTGTCTCTCCCTAGGCCCCATCAAATAGCACATTAACCAATTCATTTCAGAAGAGAACTACCTCCACAAAAACGTGTGTCTGTTTCATCTATATATACTAACCAGTCCCCATCTCATCCTCAAGCAACACAAATCAACAGCAGCAACAATTCTTATTCATACCCTTTGAGATCCTGTTCAATATTGAATGGATTATAAGTAATACTAAAGGAAATTCACATAGGTTAGCTGAGAGACAATTTTGTACAAGGAACTTAGATCATTTTCATTAACCTTGATTTCATTGATTTATTTTTATGTTATAGTACTTTAAATAAAAACATTTAAATTTCAAGAAACCATTTGAAAACGTAAAGTAAGAGCCTGTAGAAAAACTGAACCGCCATTAAACAAATAAGAGAATGCTTTATATTTTTTGGGAGGTGTTAAAAAATGTTACAAGTAGTATAGAGAAAATTCAGATGCAACATTTTCATTGTTGAATATAAAGATTGCCGGCTATTAGTGATCTTGAATTGCCAGAAACTTGTGCTTTTGATTCTGAACTGGAGAATTCGAGGTGTACATCATTTTCGGGTTAAATTGTTCCAAGTCTTCCTTAAATACCCAACGGTAACCACAACTCTTCACTTCTACTGCTTCTGGATAATCACTCCTAGTGGCCAAGGCCAATCCAATAACATGTAGATCAGATTCTCCTCCATTTGAATCACGTATGTAATTCATGAAAACTTCCCGGGAGAAAAACATTAGCAACATATGATCTAATTCAGTTGTGATCAAATCTTTCTTAAGATGTAATGGCACTACGTGATAAATGCCACACCCATTATGACGAAAACCATAACTAATTAGAGAGGGAGAATATATCGCTTCTTCAAGGAATTGAGTTGGAGTATCATGCACAGCAAATGTTACACAACAAGCAATGCCAATCCAATTATTGTCATACAGAATTGGAGATGGATCCAGCCTCACTGAATTACCCGCCGTATTCTGTTTGCTGAACCACCTTGGAATTTTACTTCCTGGAATAATAACGTCAAGAAAGCATCTGGGGAAAGAGCATTGCATGTTCACCTGCCACCATACAAATTAGGTATGTGTAACAGCGTAAGTTCAAAGTATACAGAGACAAGAAAAATGGGAAAACAAAGGAAGAATTGAAGCTGAAACCTGAATAATTTTTATCATCCACGAAATAGCTGTGACACGACAACCTTCCGTGTCACTCAAATCGGGGCAGTTGAAAACATATAATCCTCCACCTCCTATTGGCAAATGGGTACTTGGCAACCACTTTAGATGATTACAGTACTCTAAGTTCAACTCCCTCAGCTTGGGAAGTTCCTTGATGCAATCAGGTAGCGTAACAATATTGTTTCCCCCTATGTTTAATCTCAGTAAACTATGTAAATTTCCAATAGCATCAGGGATTTGAAGTAGATTACAGAAACTTATGTCAAGAGTTACCAATGCTGGGAAACGAGACAAACAAGGCAACAACAAACCAACTGAATTGGGACGCCTTCTAGAGGAGAAAAAATGGAGAGGTCTTGTAAGAGTTTTGCATATGGAAGCTGTCATATGGGTTTGCACACTTTGACATGTATTCAACTCCTCGCTTTTTCTTGGTTTCTCTAACAACTGATACTTGAATAATTTTGAACAGCCAGATAGAATAAAAATTTTAAGAGAATTAAGATGAAATATGCTGTTGGGAATACTAATAAGATTTTTGCAGTTTTCCAGATTCAAGAAACTAAGCTTTTCTAGAGAACCAATAGATGCATCAAGATGTACAAGTTTAACACATCCTTTAAGATCTAGGCGTTCAAGATTTGGGGCCTGAGATAAATTTGGTATCTTCACAAGATTTTTGGAATAACATAGTTCCATACGTGTCAAATTATGTAGATCCTGCAACAAAACAAACAAAGGGGCAATATAAGAAGACAATGTTATCATAACTATATATTGTGAAAAGTTTCTTCCTGTTTTATATCAAATAAAATCAACACGAATAAATAGAACCACATCTACCACACCTTTATTCCATCCCAAAGTTCTTTGATGTTGCTATAGTGTAGGATTAATTGAACGAGTTTATTTGGCTGAAAGCTTGATGGCAAAGAGGTTAAAGGATAGTCTTCCCAATAAAGATATCCCAACTCATTAGAAAGAAAATCAAGGTATCCTGAGAAATTCACTTCTCTGAGAATGAGTAATTTAAGATGACTCATTTGTGTTAAAGCTTCAACCCTCAATGTTGTCATTTTTGACAACTCTTTCCTATCCCGAAGAAATAATCTTGGTAGAACTATGCCTTCAAGGTTCTCTGCTTCCTGATTCATTAGATCTTTAAAGTTATTTAAATTCTAAAAATAACAGCCATGTACAATATAATATTTTCACACATAAAAAAAAAATTATATTTTCAATTACTATTTTTACCTTGTTTTCACGCAAGACATGGCTTAGATCCTTTAGATTCCATAACCTGCTCCACTTTCTTGGTTCTTTGGGTGATTTTTCTCGAACAATACTTCTACCCAAATCTCTCAGCAGATCATGCATGGTGATCCCCCAGCGGTCACGAGTTATGAGTGATTTTTCAATGAGAACTCCTATATCAATATCAGGATGAAATCCTCGAATACGTAAAATCTCTTTCACAGACCCTTCTCCCCCATCTGGAAAGAAACAGGCAATATCAAGAAATAATTCCTTTTCCAAATCCTCAAGACCATCAAAGCTGATTCGTAGCACATCTAGAATATCTTTTGTTGGATACTCTTTCAGTCTAACTAATGCACTACTCCACTCACAGACATCTCGCCCGAACAAAAATGAGCCCAATACTCTTATTGCTAACGGAAGTCCCTTAGCATATCCTAACGCAGACTCTGTCAATCTTTCATAATCTTTGGCAACATGATTACTTTTGAAAGCTTTTCTACAAAACAATTGCAGAGCATTCTCGTCATTTAAGAGTTCAACTTTGTAAACTTCATCGGCTCCATACTCTCTCAAAATATGTTCATCTCTAGAAACTATGATTATTCTACTCCCTCTACCTACCTGCTTTATAGCCAACTTCTCCAACTGAATCCCCTTTTCAACATTATCCAGAACTATCAAAACCTTTCGATGGCATAACCTATTTTGAATCAGGTTATTTACCAATGGAAGGTTGCATATCCTAGATTCTTCCTCCATGAAAGCTTGACAAAGAAGTTGCTTTTGTATACCAAGTGAACCAGAATCTCTGTAGATTTTACTTACATCATCCACAAAACATGGGATATCAAATTGATGTGAGATCTTTTCATATAAATGAGTGGCGAGAGTTGACTTTCCTATGCCGCCCATTCCACAAATTCCTACAACTCGAACATCATTGTTTGAGTCCAAAACTAGAAGCTTCTGTAGTTCTTCTAAAGGAGACTGCATCCCAACTATATCATAGGACGGACTTGAGGATAGTTTGGGAGTCAAGATTCTTGTTACCTCTTTCACAATGTTTTCAATCTCAGCAGATTGTGACCTAAATAGATCATCGAAGACACAAAAAAAGAAATGGAAGAAACACAAATTTCTCACATAAGACAACATAAGAAAATCTTCACATCAATCAACCATAATTGTTATGAAATCTTTGAAAATGTCTAAAACTTAGAGTGGTGATCAAATTATTTCAAAAGAATAAACAACAATAAATAATTCTAAATATATACTTATTTTGTATAACCAAGGCTAACAAAAAGGAAGAAAAACAGAAAATCCTCTCTTAAGACAGCATAATTGTTCAATGAAATCTTTGAAATGTCTAAATTAATGATAAGAGTGGTGATCAAATTATTTGAAAATAATAACAAAACATGGGACTGGTTACTCACTTGTCCTTCACATCCCAGCCAGAGCGACTGGCTATTTGTGTTAGAGCTCCCCTCCATCTTCGGACTTGCTCCATCTTCTCTGCATCATCTTTGTATCTTTCTTCATATTTCACAAAGGCTTCACCATAATTTCCACTTTGCCATCTAACTTCAGCTGGACTCACATCATAGAAAATAGGCAGAACATGTTGTCCCGTTACTTGAATGCAATCAACTATTTTTGCCAATTCTTGTAAGCACCATCTGGAGGAAGCATAGTTCATTGAGAAGACCACAATGAAAACCTGTGATCCTTCAATAGCTTGCATAAGCCCTTTTGATATAGGTCCTCCTTTATCAAGCTTAGTATCATCCCTGAAGGCAAGTATGCAGTGTCTGTGAAGTGCAGCAAAAAGATGATCAGTGAAGTTGTTGCGAGTATCATGACCTCTGAAACTGACAAACACATCATATTTCCAATTCTTCTTATGAGACAAGGTGCTTTGGATTCTCATGCAATCCATTATATGTGAAAATGCAATGCAATAAAAAGATTAGTTTGTATGGAAATGAGTTGCATACTGAGGAGGGGAAGAGTAGTGTAGATATATAGTGCCTTGATAGTCACTGTGTGGTGGCAAGTTTACCTAAAAATTCTTGCATTTGGGTAGTGAAGCACTGTAGCATGAAAAGAACAAAACGTTGCAGTGGGACACAACCTTAATTAACTTCCAAATACTTGACGCGCATTTGCCACTAGATGAGTCCTGTCATAGTAGGAATAATATGAATGTCTTATAATTGAGATTAGATACTTCAACTCAACTCCAAAAACTAGTAACTAGTTCTATTATATATTTTTGAGAAGCCATATCCATGTACATGTAGATGGGGACTTATAACAGTATGAATATTTTTTTCATGAATAATACTACGAAATTAAAGGTAGAGAGCTAATAAAAAATAAATAAATTTAATTAAAAAATAATAAATTATAAAAGAAGAAGAAAAAAAATGATATTAATTTTTTAATAAAATATCTTGGTTAAATTTTAACAGGGATATTTTATAAATTTAAATAAAATATAAGAATTTTAAGATTCTTACTTTTTCGTCTTATGACCCATTGATAGATGGATGACTAACGAAATTGATGAGTATTTGCAGGGAAGGATCTCATGTAAATGAATTGTAACTTCTTAGCACGTTACCAAAAATGTGTTGACCATTGACTATCTACAGTCGGTCTTCTACACCATGCCTTAAGCAAACAAGAAGTATCTCTAACATGGGCATTACGGATCACATGATACTCTGAACTAACGATGTCTTTAAATAAAGATGAAGAATTATAAAGTTTAATCTCTTCCTTAAACGAGTCAAAATTTAAATTGATCTCTGAAATTTGATTTATAACTCAAATTAATTCGAATTTTTAAGTTACTTAATTTGATCCTTGAAATTTTAATCCATGATTCACGTTGGCCACTAACATTTTCCGTTAACGATGTGTGTGAATAGTCAGTGATATGTGGTATGCTAACGTAAACAATAATATCACATGTCACAATATGATTTGTTCACATGTTACTACTATATTATCATTGTACATAACTCAAAAAGGCTTTTAAAATTTCACTTACGACTTATTATTGTAGCCCCTAAAATTGATTAACACAAATCAAAATAGCCCATGAAATAATCTTTCTTATTTTTATTTCATAAATACAAAATTATTAACATTTTTTAAACTTACTAATTTTCTAATCCAATTTTATAGCAGCAAATTAAATTTAATAAAAAATCTTACTACATAATACAAAAATTTAGTTTAATTTAAAAAAATATATGATACAAAGAATTATTTCATAAAGTATCACAATATAACTTTATATATTAATTGGACAATTTTTATTACTTGTTCCAACGATAATAATATAATAATATATGTGGTTTATGAATAAAAGTGTGCAAGTATTTGATTTTGATGATGAATTTGAATGAAGAATTAAAAAAAAAATGAATTTGAAGATTTTTACAAATGATGGGCTTGTAAAATAAATAAACAGAAAGAATAAATTTATTAATTTATGTAGATATAAATTTCTCTTTCTGTTTTTCATTCAAATTCATAGTCAAAAATCAAACCCTTGTAAACCTTTCTTCTTGAACCACATATATATGTTGTCATATTATTATCGTTGGAATAAATTAAATAATGAAAATTGTCCAATTAATATATAAAGTTATGATGTGATTAATTTTATACAATAATTTTTTTGTATCATACATTTATTAAATTAAATTAATTTTTTTATTTTGTAGTATGAATTTTTAGTAAGTTTAATTTGCTTGTATAAAAGTGGATGGAAAAATATTAATAATTTTTTATTTATAAAAAAAATAAGAAAAATCAATTCATGGACCAATTTAATTTGCATTTATTAATTTCAGGGGCTAAAATTAGTCGTTAGTGAAATTTCAGTGTCGCAACACGTGGACAAATCATCTTGTGACACATAGCACTGTTGTCACTCAACATGCCACGTCAGCCCGTCGTTAATGGAAGACTACCCAAGGGCCAACGTGAGTCAGTGATTGAAATTTCAGAAGCCACATTGAGTAATAGTTGAAAGTTTCAAAAGAATTTTTAATATCAAAGTTTATAATTAACATTAAAAAATAGTTTATTGTAAACTATTTTAAATTTTGATTAAAATACTAAATATTTTTTGAAAAAATTATTAATTATGTTGTTGATATTAATCAAATTAAATTGATAATAAATCAATACGTGATATATTGACAATATTATCCCGTGCAACTCACGAACAATATCCTAATAGGTGAACAAAAGAAGTTGGTAATTAACCAACAAGTGGCTAGCCACTATGTTGCCTAGTGGAAGAATCTGATTGGAAATTAATAAAGACGGAACAAAGTTTTTATTCAATGGATAAGGAGAAAAATTTCCTTTCAAAAATTTTAAAAATCAAATCATTTCTTATATCTCTATCTCAAAAGACTAAAAAGGGGAAGAAAGAGAAAAAGAAAAAAAACTCAAAAAAATATCATTATCTCTTTTAACTTTTTTTTAATGTATATATTCTAGAAAAATTATCACATGTTACATCACAAATCTTGGAATATGATGTTCATTAGTATGAAAAAGTTGCCAATTTTACTTTTGTCATTTTATGAGTATTGTAATGATAAAAATGCTCTCAACTCAAGTGATAATTTCTCTTAAATGATCAACTTCAAAAAGACATACTTATTGGCTCACGGCTAAAAACTAAAAAGTTGTGTAACAAACGAAATTTTCTCATTAACCAATTTAAATCAATGAAATGGGAGTATTTTTCTTCTATGTCCATATAATATTTTCAATCATTCATTTTAAATTTATATAATTATTAACCTATGTGATACTTATCATATTCTCATACTTATTTTGAGATGTGTTTGAGAAATAATAAAAATTAGTCCAGAACAATTTTTGTTTGTATCGATTAATTATCATTATAATAAATAAATAATTTTAATTATAATAAATTTGTATGTTTGTTTTCCTAATATTCTTTATTTTGAATGAAAATTTTACTATAATAAATTATGAGTCTTGAAAAAGGAGTATGCTTTGTAAGAATACTCAATGCATGACATGGGAGGGGGGAAAATGAACTAAATAATGATCATATATTTTATTGATATCTTTGAAAATTGAAATGAATATTATATTTGTTTTAGATTTTAATAGTCTCTCTAATATTTTATATATGGTTTTGTTTTGTTTTTAATATTTTTTTCGATCGATAAACACTCACTAAAATTCGAAAGGTGAGAGGATCAAAAGATTAAAATGGTCATAAACCAAGTCCAAAACACAAGTCTAAAATTGCTTTTAACATCTTAAAATTGTATTAGTTATATTTCTAAAGGCAAATTTCATAAAAAGTATTTTTTTTTTCGCTTGCAAGCAATAGATTAAATTAGTTCAATATAATAGAAACATATTTAAGGAGTCAAAAACACAAAATTGAAACAAAATTTTAGAAATAATGTGAAAGTAAATACTAAATACAACTAAATAGCATACAAAATTTTTATATATTAATTTTTATAAATTTAAATAGCATACTAAATTTCAGATTTAATCTAATTTGCAAGTTTTTATTCTCAAATATTCAAACTCTTGGACCACTTCCATTTACATTTTCTAATTCATTTAATCTAACATTTCGAAGTATAATGCAAATTGTAGTATTTTTTAAATATAATATATATTATATATTAATTGTAGTTATTAAACAAATCGTAGGTGTATCATTTATTAAATTTTTTTATCATCATTAATTTTTAAAAAAAATTAATTTTTTTTGTTATACATATATAGTTGACACCGACAACGAGATATATGTAAAATGATCTCGTCATCTTTGACGACGAGATAAATAATGACAGGGTATTTTTACAATTTTTCTTGAGCGTATGCATGTTTATAATTTTAAAATTTTATTTATTTAAATAAATAAATAATTCATGTTATGTAACTAACACAATTAATATATTTTGACCAAAACTTAAACAATAAGCAGATTTTATTAGTTGACATAAAATTTAAAAAAAAAAATCTAATACACAATCAATATATATATTAACTAAAACTATTGGCCAATATAAATAAAATCACTTGTCCTAAAAATATATGCTATTTCCTTTAGGAAAATATTTGAGACACAAAAAAAAATCAGTCAAAACAGTTCAAATTTTTCTAATTTGATATTCATTAATTATTGTTAAAATAAATAAATAATTTTAGATGTTATAAATTTTAAATAGAGTAACAACGTGTTATTGTCTTTCTAGCATTATTTTATTACTTTAAAATGCTTTTTATTAGTCTTGTAATTTAAACGCTATAAATGGTATTTTAAAATTACTTTTAGTTGTATAAAGTCATTTCCATACCAAAAGAACTGAGAAAGTATTTATGTGCTGCTTCAAAGTTGCCCCTTATTATGCCAATGTTAAAATCATTTGTTGGAAATCTTAGTTAACTTTCTTTGGGTAAAGTATAAATTTTTTCAGTGAAATTTATTAAAAGTTTTTAGAATACTTCTAAATTTTATTTTCTTTTAATTTTATCCCAAAATTTTTTTATTTATATCACATGTAACCTTAATAGTTAAAATTATTGAATATTTAGCTACCATACCATAAATATATTTGATGTAAGTCAAAAATTTTGAGATAAAATTAAAATAAAATAAAATTTACGGATATTTTTAAAGTTTTAATTTTAAACTTTAAAAATAAAAAATATATTTTACTCATTTTTTAAAAGAGTAGTGTTACGGAACCAACATTAGGGAGCAATTAAGGAGCCAATACATCTAAATATCTAATTATAAGTTATAATCCAAAACTAAAAATAGTTATCATCCGAAATTGTATAAAATTATCATTCAAAACTTAACAAAATTATCATCCAAAACACAATACAAATTATCATCTCAAACTAAACAAAATTATCATTCAAACAAAATACAACTTATCATTCCAAACTAAACAAAATTATCATTCAAACTAAATACAGCTTATCATCCATAACCTACCCATTACCACCTTCATTACCACCTTCAAGTGCACCACCACCACCACCACCATCAGAACAATAACAACAACCACCACCACCTCAACATTACCACCACATCCACAACACACAACAACAACGACGACCGGAAGAAGAAGATGAAGAAGAAGATCTAACCAGCATCACTATGTGCAGGGAAGAAGAAGAAAATCTCACCGGTTACAACCACCACCGCCGCTAGACAGCAATGAACAAAGAAGAAAAAGCAGTGTGGCGGCATCGACGGCAAAAAGATATAGAAGACAAAGTCGGTGAACCGACAGCGGACGAAGAATAAGATATCACCGGTCACAACCACCACCACCGCCAAACATGGATGCACGGAGAAGAAGAAGCAGCGTCTGCGGCGGCAAGAAGATGAAGAAGACGAAGTCGACGTGTGAAGAAGAAGAGGAGGCGAGATTCTTCGTACCCTAGGCGTGAGGATTCGGGCTGGGCGGCGGATCGGCGGAGGAGAGCACCGCCACTGAGATGGAGGAGACGATGATGGTTCTTGCACTTGAAGCTTGTGAAGCCTCTGTGATCTTCGTGTTTCATTATTGGAGATGGAGCTCTTGGTACTCGAACAATATGAGGAGTGAGGGAGGTTGACGGCGGAGAAAAAGAGTAGAAGATGCGGCTGGTGGCGGCGTGGGTGGAACTAGGATTAGCAGAGAGAGAAGAGAGATAGGATTAGGGTTATTAGCTCCTAATAATTGGCTAATTAGCAGTGGCTCCGTAAACTTTTTCTTTTTGAAAAGATTTTAGTATTGGACCGCCTAAACTTAAATTGCCTATTTACAATTTTACATTTTTATTGACCCAATTTACGTGAGACATTACAAAACCAAAATATAACCAAATGTGAATGGACTGACAAAAATATAATAATGACCCAACAGCCAACAACACATCAGCTTGGCTCAGCTGAGCCACATACTAAAAATCAGCATATAGCTAGACCAATCCATAGTCACTGCGACATCAAACCTCATAACTGTTCAACTGGTCAAATTCTCAGGATAGACCCTAACGGAAAATCTCCAGTATAAGCAACAACATGTCAATCCACACTGTCCGTATATTTTATATTAAATCTAAAAGGTTCAAATGTGCGGAATATCACGTTCCTGTCAAATTGGCTGCCATACCTGAACAGTTTCCTATATTCTATCATCTTAATATGTATCATATACATTCCTTTTATATCATATATATTCAATGGTCTATTCTATTAATGATAAGCTAATAAAAGATATTATTATTTAGCTACATGTAGGCTGAAAATAAATTATAATAGACTTATTATCTTACTTGCATATTATTTTTTTAAAATTTGGTCCCTGTCCAAAAACAAATAACATTTTTTCAGATTAAAAAATAAATTAATTAATTAAATTATCCTCTTAATTTGAATAACTTACCATATATTAATCAAGAAATCTACATAAACAAAAAGCACAGACAAACTAGTGGAAGAACATCATCATTCGCAGCTAGCCAAGCAGCTTCAAAATCTGTGGAAGTCCCAAAGGGGCATCTAGCAGTGTATGTCGGAGAGAAACAGAAGCGGTTTGTGATCCCCATTTCATACTTGAGCCAACCTCCAATCCAAGACTTGTTGAGCCAAGCTGATGTATCATCCTATGGGATCTAACAATTCCTTGTAGTGAAGATGTCTTCCAACAAATTACTTCTCGCTTGAATTGAAGATAAATCTCACACCTTAGGAGACTGACATAGATTAGTGTACACAATTGTTACAATATCTACTTGTAAAAATTACACATTTTTCAAGTAAATGAAAGAAGAATGATCCTTACTATGACAAGGTCAAAGTGTTTCCTCTGTTTTTTTTTTTTTTTTTGACTCCTCTGTTTTTTGTTTAATGGCAAGGTAAGAATTCAACTTCTCAAGTAAATTTTTTAAATATTATCTTCTCTCTACAAAAAGAACATTGTAATTTTGGTGGATACTCAAATGCAGTTGCTTTCATGTGAAGTTACTTGCTAATCACCTTTAGATGAATTGATATATTTGACCAAAATGTAATCTAATGACTCCAAATGATATCTTCATATGAATTCAACTGCACCCGAGTTACCACCTATAATTCTATATTCAAACCATCACTAACAATTCACATGGTTCCTGCCTTTCATAGACAGTACCTTGTGTCTTGTGATATATTCACAACCACTCTTCATTACACAATTTTCAGTGATCCATTAATTGTTGAAATGTTTGGCTAGGATGTGGGACCATATTTCATACCCTCCCAGTGCAGAAGAAGTTGGGATATAATCACAAAATGTGGTCCTCTCTAGCATCCTATCCCTTTATTTAAGAGGTTATGTTTCAAACATGTCTGCAACATAAGAAGTAGTCCATTAAATCAGCTTAGTATTTAGCCATCAGTGTTTGGCAAGAACTCAAATCTCAAATTTCAAGTCACCTTTCATAAACAAAATGAAGATAATAATGGTGTGGCCTCTCATTAGCCCTTTGGTTATTCTAAAACCCAATATGCACACTAGCAGTTAG
>JASCZI010181300.1:733-14172 GCA_036250425.1 Stylosanthes scabra | reverse complement strand
TTTTTTTTTTTTTTTTTTTTTTTTTTTTGGGAGTTACACAGACACACCCAGACAAACTCACTCACACACTATCCCCTTTCAATGGGGACTATGGGGTTTGAATCCCTATGCAGCTATTTGGGAGTTGAATTAAACCACGTAGGGTAGCGGTTGAGACAATTTTGTACACAAGGAACTTAGAATTTTCTTCTTATCCTTCTTTTATAGTGGAAGCTAGCATAGTAGCATCTCAGTTAGACGTTAAAGATGTAAATATTAGAATTTAGAAATTTCTTCTCAACGGATTAATACATTTTATCACCAAATATTTCTGGACTGCTATAGTTTTCCAATGAGCACGTTCTTCAAATATATTAGAAAATTAGTGTGTAATATTAACTAAGAATTGAAACTGGAGCTGAATTTTGCATGTGGAATGTCAAAAAACAGAAAAGCATACCCATTTTTTTTTTGTTGGATCCTTAAATTGTTTTTCTTCTTAAACTTTTTATAACTAATTTGCTAAATTTCATAAATAATAATAATAATAATAATAATAATAGTAATATTACATGCATGCATGATTGTTTTCTTGTAGACATCACTATGATTTTGGTCATAAAAGTTTAAATGAAAAATTAATTTAGTCACAAACGTATTTTAAGTAAAAAATTAGTCATAAACATTGTAATTTATATTAAAATAATCCAGATTGATATTTTTGCCCCTCACACTAACTTTTTATTCTTTGTTTCAAACCGATCGATTCATTAAAAACTGAACCGATTTAATTTTATAAGATCTCTAATTTAGAAAGTTAATTTTATCACCCTTCAATTTTGTTTAATTTTCCTTTTGCCCCAAATTTTGTTTAATTTTATCACCCTAATTCCTACCCCCACCCATACACCATGTCCATGAGCAGCTCTCAACAAAACACAACGCGCACACAAAATCCTAGCAGACCTAAACTCAACACACACGAACAAAAACACAAGAGGGGAAGGGAGAGAGGTGACGGCGCCGACCAGAGGCAAGGCTGTCGCCGCCGTCGCCAGTGCCATCAGAGAGTGAGAGATAGAGACAAAGAAAGAGAGAGTGATGCCGCCGTTGTGTTTCGTCCTCTGCCGCCGTCTCGAGCTCTACCACCGCGACGTCCAGAAGTCGCCGCTACCGTCGCCGGTAATGACAGAAAGGGAGAGACGAGGCCGAAGTGAGATCGGAGAGAGAGAGAGTTCGAAGAGGGAGAGAAGGACGCAAGATGGAGGCTGGAATTCCGTCGCCGTGGTTGAGATGGAGTCGCCATTGAAGCTCCTGTTGTGGTTGCCATGTCCGAAGGGAGATCTGGACTTGAAGTTCATTTCATAATGTGGAAGAACATTGGGGATCTTAATATTGAGTGGAACGATCCTAATTTCATTTTGAGTAAAGGACAAATAAGTCCCTGAAGATTTGGGCGGAGGACAATTAAGTCCCTCACGATTTAAAAATACTGATTCATCCCCGAGGATACATAGCGGAGGACAATTAAATCCTTTTGTGTAATTTTCAAGTAATGGCGTAACGGAGAATGCTGATGCTGGCCAACAGTTGATTACGTGGTACCTTATTCACATATGAATTGGGCTTTGACCTTTCATATCCTGTCCAGTATTCACACATGGATATAGTGCATTAGAGTAAATTCACCATTTACATTCATTCCAATGTTCAAGCTAGATAATAGATCAGGGCATCATAGTATCATACTAAATTGAAAATTAACATTGATTCCAATATTGAAGCAAGTCTTACACACACAAATCATCACCATATAAAACATTAGAATCCACAAGTCTTAAACACACAATCCTTAAACACACAAATCATCACAATACACAAAAGGCAGCAAGACTATTTTGCCAAAAGACATGCACACAAGTACGTGTGAATTAACAAAACACAAAATATCAAATGTGATGCTGCTTCAATTCTCTACTTATTCTGTGGCTGAGTTGAAGATCCCATGTTTGGTAGATGCTGCTGTGACATGGATGGTGGTGTTGGTGCTCTAATTATGTGATGTTTGGGTCTGAATTGCGCTGGGGCCCTAAATGGCATTTGTGAGGCACAAGTAGGTTGTGGCCTTAGAGCAATGGAGCCAGTTCCAGCAGCAGTTTTGGATGGTGGGCCTGCATTTCTAGCAATTGAGAAAGTACCAGTCCCAGATTGCCCTCCAACAACCTATTTTCAACAACAAACAATATATGCGGCATTATAGAAATTAACCAAAATCAGTCCAAATGGCAACAATTAAAAACATTAAATACTTAAAGAAATCAGACTTGTGATTCTGGTTGTGGGGCTGATTGGGTAACTTGAACTTCTTCAGCCTGTTGAGGGGTTGTGTTCTTCTTAGCCCTTTTCCTGCAGGGCTGCCAGTCAGGTTTAGCTGGGGCACCCTTGCAGCTTTTGTAGTTGTGGCCCTTTTCACCACAATTGCTGCATGTTACCTTGAAAGACTTCTTCAACTTATCTCCTTGCAGTATGGGCTCTGAGGGATCCTTCTTCCTGCCATGCACCTTCGGCCTTCCAATTGGCCTCTTAATGATAGGTGCAGCTGGCCTAATGAAATCAGACTTAGGCCAATATTTCTCACTTGGAACGGGTTTGATGAAGTGCGCGTAGGTCTTTCGGATGGATTCCATGCATAACCAAGGGTGTCCATAATCTTCATCACGATCATGCCTTTTCATGATAGCTGCAATGGCATGGATGCAAGGCATTCCTGGAATGGAAGAAACACAATTCTCATAATTACACAGTAGACCAATTCAGGATATAATTACTCACAAATTAGTTGTTGGTTAGAAAAATAATTACTCACCAGTAAGTTGCCATCTATTGCATGTGCATGTGTGGTTGATGAGGTCAACATTTAACTTGTCATCGCTATATTTAACTTGGAACATCTTTCTTGGATCATCGCCACTCCATTCAGCAACACATTTTTGGCTAATCCGGCGAAGCTTCCAATCTCTTCTGCTGCAAAGGAGGGAGTTTCCCAATGCATCCCTCGAGCACAGTCTTAATAGTGGTCATGTGCCTCATTAGATAACATCGTATCTCCTCCAGCATTGTTAGTATCGGCATGCTTCTGTAATGCACAATCTTCGCATTGAAAATCTCACATATATTGTTTGTGAGATTATCCAACTTTGGCCCATGACTGAAGTAAGCTTTTACCCATGAACTTGGTTCAAACCTCATAAGATATTGCCATGCACCTTGGTTGATGGCCTTCAAGTTATCCATGCACTTCTTGAATTCTGATCTGCTTCATTTCCCTGTAATCTCTCCTTTGCCTCCCTCACAGCTCTATAGACCATCTTTTCATGTGCCTTAACGTTGAATTCCTCGTTGAGGAAATCAATTGCTTCCTTCGTAGTCATGTGTGGGTGAACCCTCATTCTAGTCTCAACCTTTCTGCTAATCCAGTGTTGATCAACAGCATTACTCCCAAATTCCCTAGGACATATATGATTATTCTTATACGTCTTGAGTTGGTATGTTTTAAGCTTCTCATCATATGCTAAATAAGCTAACCATGGACAACCTTTTGCGTTGCAACCAATCCTTACTCTGTCCTTGTCATTTTTTAACCACTTCCATTCCCTTCCCTCAGCAATAAATTTATCCTTAACAACATCTTTAAATCTGTCCCTTGTAGCAAATAGAGTACCAAGCTCGAACCTCCCTTGGCCAAATGCATATTCATTATTAAATTTTGTAAAGTGAGGCTTGCTACCTTCATCCTCAGAAGAAATGGGTGTGTGCATGTCTTCAGACTCATACTCCATCAACACACTAATCTCACCAACCTGGCCTTCACCAACATAATTAAATCCTGCTGGATTGGGCACAAAATCTTCATTGGCACAAAGTTAGTGTGGCACATTAGTATGGCACATAAATTGACGTAAATTGCTTTTCCAAACCATACTACTTTCTTCTAATAAAAAATTTCATATAGAACAAAGTTAGTGTAAATAGCTATGTCCTGCGTATATAAAAAAGCTGAGTCAATTTTAATTATATAAATTGACACAAAGTTAGTGTGGCACATTAGTATGGCACATAAGTTGACATAAATTTCTTGATAAGCAACATATATGTGCTTGATAAGCAACATCGGATATATCAAATGTCACCATTATCAAGCTATAGCAATAAATGAGAGCTAATATCAGAACATACTTGCTAGCTATAACAACTAAGTGTAACAAACTAACTAATTCTGCAGAATGGCAAGGTTCCTAACAACTTAATCAATACAATTAAACCCACACACCCATAAGCAAACAACCCAACATCCATAGCTAAGTGGTGTTATCAGAAAACCTAGGGCAGAAGCTT
This sequence comes from Stylosanthes scabra, assembly GCA_036250425.1. Taxonomy (NCBI): domain Eukaryota; kingdom Viridiplantae; phylum Streptophyta; class Magnoliopsida; order Fabales; family Fabaceae; genus Stylosanthes; species Stylosanthes scabra. Next base: position 9,798 of record JASCZI010181300.1, on the reverse strand, counting down.
TGATAACAAAAAAGGACTTACCTACGACCACGATGTTCGCAATGGCCTGTCTCTCCGACTCGGCGACGACGACCGCCAGTTCCTGCGATGGAAGACGAGAAGACGTAATATTTCTCCCTTGATCGCGTCTGCTAGGGTTTAAGGTAATTGTGTGTGTCAATTGGGGTGTTATTGGGAAGTGGGAACCCAGGGCTTTAGGTAGATGAGGCAATGAAATGGCACCGTTTTGTTGTGCAGGTACTCACTTGTCCACAGCTCTTTCAAATATGACATGTGTCATCTGTTACTTACATGTCAGCATACCCCATTCCACATCACCCAACGGCGTTACACCTAGTTAACAGAGGGACTTCATTGTCCTCCGCTGTGTATCCTCGGGGATGAATCAGTATTTTTAAATCGTGAGGGACTTAATTGTCCTCCGCCCAAATTCTCAGGGACTTATTTGTCCTTTACTCTTTTATTTTTGCATTGCATATTTTTTCAGGGAATTAGATTCTTTATATCCAATGTCGATCAAGATAAATGCCACAAAGCCAAAGGTAGTGATGTTAATCTGATTATTTTTCCATTGCATTTTCTCTAAATTAACTTGTTTTTTTAATCACCCAATGTATGTTGATTTTTCATTTTCTTGTGAATAATATTCATTATTTTAATCACTATTTTTAGGTTTCTACTAAAGAATCATTGTGTGAAATTCAGGCACTTCCACCAAAGATTGACATGAACCATGAAACCCATACGTCTCCGGAAGATATTTTGAATTTGCAGTTGGCATTAGACATATTGATGATTATTTTGAAGGAAGAGAGGACTTCCTGTGCTCTCTATTGGAGGAGCAAAATAGCAGTTTAAAACATGATTTTCAGATGGTGACAGGCAAACTTTAGAGCTTGTTTGGAAAGTTCTTCTTGTGAGAATAGAATTCTAATTCTGTTAAGAAAAGAATTCAATTCTATTTTGAAATCAAATTCTTGATTTGGAATCCTATGTAATTTGATAGAATGGAATTTTTACTTTAGTATTTGTTTTTACTAATTTGTCCTTGATAAAAACTATGAAGCGGTGTGTGAGAGAAAGAAAAAATAAAGAGGATAATTTTGGAATACTAATATTCTATAAGGTTATTTTGGATTTTTTATTCCTTGGAACTATAACCATGAGAATGGAATTGGAAATCAGACCACTTTTGGTCTGATTCATAAATGAAGCAAATGTGAGAATTAGAATTCTCATAAGAATTCAAATCATTAACTTTTAGTTGTTCCAAAACATGGAAAAGAATTCAATTCTTGAATGAATTTTGATTCTTGAGTTTCCAAACAAGTTCTTAGTAATATTCATTATAATTGTTGAGTTGCTGATTTAATTAATGATTATTGATTCTTGAATTGCCCTTAAAAATTAGGGGTTAATGTTGATGGTGGAAATGGTTGAAATGGTGGTGATGGGGGATTAATGGTGTTGATGGTGATGATGGTGTTGATGGTAGCGATGGTTAGTTTTCTAAAAACCGGTTTACTGGTCTAAATCCTTAAAAACCGGTCTTGTTTTTAAAAATAGGGACAAAATCGTAAATCAATCCATTTTGAAAAAAATTACCACGTTTGTGACTAATTTTTGGCTTAAAATACGTTTGTGATTAAATTGATTTTTCAGTCAAACCTTTATGACTAAAATCATAATTATCCCTTTCTTGTATTATATATATTATTTAAATCAACGATGTTACCAAACCAATATTATGAACTCTTAAAGAGCTAATAAATTCAATTAGAAGTTATCATCTAACTTATCAAAATTATCATCCGAAATATATCAAATTATCATCCGACTACCACAACCACTACCACCACCACAACGACGAAGGAGGAGGAGGAAGGAAGAAGACACATATGTGACTAAAACGAAGAAGAGATCGATGACAATGGATGAGGAAGGAGACTCTGGCGGCAACGTTCACGGAGGGGGAGGGAACAAGCACGACAACGCAAGGTTGATAGAGGATGAAGCATCCTCTGTTTCATTTTGGTCACTAAGTGTGCTTCGTGAGTGTGCTCCCATGAGCTTCGTGTACTCTTTATACTTTTCCTATTTAAATATATCCTAAAATAATATAAAAACTTTTAGGAAAAGTATATGATAGACACAACTTAGAAAGCATATAGGAGCACATGAACCGAAGTATGAAGCTACTATGGCATAATCATGCCTTCTCTCTCCTCTTTCCTCTCTCTTCCACTTCAAACCCATCACCTCCTCTTTCAATTCCAACTCCAAACATCACAACACTCACATTCTTTTCCCCAAACTCCCTACATTCCCTTCCCTCTCTCTTTTTCTCGTCGCAAAGTGCCACCACATTCTCACTCACGTGGCCAAACCTTCGAGTGGGCTCAGCAAGAGTAAGACAGCACTCTTACCTTGGAACAAGAAGATGAAGCTTCTCTTGCCGATTGGGAACCCACTGTTGAAATCGCAAGTGAATCTGAAATAGTTGCTGAATTAGAAGAAGAAGACGAAGAAGGAGAAGGAAAATGAGGGGATTTTGCTGAGCCATCGAAGAAAGCTGATTTTCGCCGAAAACTTGCCTTATGACGTGGATAGCCAGAAACTCGCCATGCTACCATTGAAATTGATGAATAACTAACACTCTGTTTTAAATGATTTTTGATGATAAATCTATTTAGTTTTAGATGATAACTTTTTTTGTTTCGAATGATAATTTTTTTAATTTCGGATGATAACCTCTAATTAAATTTATTGGCTCCCCAAGGACTCCGTAATGTTAGTTTCGTAGTTCTGTTGAAATTTTTATTGAGGATATTATTAAGGATATTATAAGTAATTTTTTTCATAAAAATATAAAGTATAAGTGCATTTTTTAAATTCTTTACCATAGGCATTTAATGCATTGAGAAAAATCAATTTTTTTACTCTATTAACTATTTTTTCATAGGAATGCTAGACAACCAACATCTTTAGGACATTTTTTAGGTTAATCAATATTTGTCAAGTGAGTAAACTTCAATTGAATATTTAATTTTGAATCCAAATGCTTTAAAAAGGACTCGAGAAACCCCAAAAAAAAGGACTGAAGAAAAAGTATATACCTATAGATTTATTATTATTATTATTATTATTATTATTATTATTATTATAGTTTAATTAAAAACTTTTAAATTACAAGAATCTACAATATTTGAATTCATTGATGAATATAAAGATTGCGGGCTATTGCTCATCTTCAATTGCCAAAAACCTCTGCTTCTGATTCTGGGCTGAAGAATTGGCGCTGTACATCATTGTTTGGTTAAATTGTTCCAAATCTTCCTTAAATACCCAACGGTAACCACAACTCTTCACTTCTGAATAAATAATAGAGTTTATACTCAATTCAATACCGTCAAGATCAAATTCTCCTTTGTTTATAAAACTTACATAAGTATTAATGAACTCTTCACGGGAGAAAAATATTAGCAATATATGATCTAACTCACTTGTGATAAGATCTTGATTAAGACGTATTGGAACATTGGAATAAAGGTTCCTACCAGACCTATGACGAAAACCATAACCAATAATATCAACAAACTTCGCTTCTACAAGAAGATCATTATGTACGACAAATGTTGCACACAAAGCAATGCCAATCCAATTATTGTCATCCATAATGGGAGAAGGATCTAGCTCCACTGAATCACCAGTATTCTGTTTGTCGAACCACCTTGGAATTTTACTTCCTGGAATAACAACTTCAATTCTGAAACTGGAGAAAGAGCATTGTAGGTTCACCTGGCACCGTAGAAATTAAGTATTCTTAACAATATCAGTTCATAATATACACTGAGAAAACCTCAAAGGAAACAAAAAGGAGGAATTGAATCAGGCACCTTAATTGCTTTTATCATCCATGAAATAGCTGTTTGACAAGAACCTTCCGTATCACTCAAATTGGGGCAGTTGAAAACATATAATCCTCCGTGACTAACTCTTCCTTTCGGCAAAAGCGTACTTGGCAACCACTTTAGATGATTACAGTACTGCAAGTTCAACTCACACAGCTTGGGAAGTTCCTTGATCCAATTAGGTAGTGTAACAATATTGTTTCCGCCTAAGTTTAATCTTTCTAAACAACGTAAATTTCCAACCGCATCGGGGATTTGAACTAGATTACAGAAACTTATATCAAGAAATGTCAAAGCTGGGAAATGAGACAAAGAAGGCACCAACAAACCAGCTGAATTGGCTCGCCGTCTAGAAGATAAAAAATGGAGAGTCCTTGTGAGAGTATTGCATACGGACGATGTCATACGCCTTTGCACACTTTGACCTGTATTGAACTGCTCGCTATGTCTTGGTTTGTCTAACAACTGATATTTAAATAATTTTGAACAGCCAGATAGATCCAAATGTTGAAGAGAATTAAGATGAAATATGCTATTGGGAATACTAACGAGATTTTTGCAGTTTTCCAAATTCAAGAAACCAAGCTTTTCTAGAGAACCAATGGAAGCATCAAGGTGAACAAGTTTAACACACCCTTTAAGATCTAGGTGCTCAAGATTTGGGGCTTGGGATAAATTTGCTATCTTTACCAAATGTTTTGAATTGCACAATTCCATATGTGTCAAATTATGTAGATCCTGGAACAAAGGGAAATAAGGGGCCAATAGAAGAAAACAAAATTATTATAACTACATTCTAACTCATTGTTAAGTTAGTAAACAGATAAGAAAAAAAATGAGAAAATTGTCCTCTTGTTTTCATTCAAATAAAATCAATGTGAATAAACACAATGACATCTACCATACCTTTGTTCCCTCCCAGAGTTCTTTGATGTTGCTATGATGTAGGATTAATTTGACGAGTTTATATGGCTGAAAGCTTGATGGCAAACATCTGAAAGGATATCTATTCCATTCTAGATATTCCAAATCATTAGAAAGAAAATGCAGGTTTCCTGAGAAATACTGTATGTCAATAAGTATGAGTAATTTCAGATGACTCATTTGTGATAAAGCTTGTACTGACACCTCTTCCCTCGTTTCAACATATTCTCTCAGAACTACAGCTTCAGGGTTCTTTGCTATCTGAAACATTAGACCTTTAAAAATTATTTACATTTTAAAAATAACAGCCTATAAGAAATATTCTCAAAGACTATTTTACCTCATTTTCTCGCAAGACATCGCTTAGATCCTTATATTTCCATAACCTACTCCACTTTCTTGGTTCACTAGGTGATTTTTCTCGAACAATGTTTCTACCCAACTCTCTCAACAGATCATGCATCTGGATCCACCACCCATCACAAGTTATGAGTGATTTATCAATGAGTGTTCTTATACCAATATCAGGATGAAATCCTCGAATACGTAAAATATCTTTCACGTATCCTTCAACTTCGTAAGGAAAGAAACAGGCAATATCAAGAAATATTTCCTTTTCCATATCCTCAAGTCCATCAAAACTTATCCGGAGCACATCCAGAATATCTTTTGTTGACTTTTCTTCCAGCCTTACCAATGCACTACTCCACTCAGAGATATCTCGCCCAAACAAAAATGATCCCAATACTCTTATTGCTAATGGAAGTCCATTAGCATATGCTAATGCAGACTCTGTCAGGCTTTCATAATCTTTTGCAACATGATTACTTTTGAAAGCTTTTCTACAAAACAATTGGAGAGCATTCTCATCATTTAAGAGTTGAACTTTGTAAACATCATCCACTCCATACTCTCTCAATAAATGTTCATCTCTAGAAACTATGATTATTCTACTCCCTCTACCTACCCATTCTCGTTTTATAGCCAACTTCTCCAACTGAATCCCCTTTTCAACATTATCCAGAACTAACAAAACCTTTCGACGGCGTACCCTATTTTGAATAAGATTATTTGCCCATGAAAGGTTGCATATTCGAGATTCTTCTTCCATGAAAACTTGACAAAGAAGCTGCTTTTGTATACCAAGCGAACCATAATCTCCATAGATTTTACTTACATCATCCACAAAACATGAAACATCATATTGATGAGAGATCTTTTCATATAAAATAGTGGCGAGAGTTGACTTTCCTATGCCGCCCATTCCACAAATCCCTACAATTCGAACATCATCATCTGAGTCCAAAACTAGAAGCTTTTCTAGTTCTTCTAAAGGGGAGTGCATTCCAACTATATCATTAGATGGACTAGATAGTTTGGGAGTCAAGATTCTTGTTACCTCTTTGACAATTTTTTCAATCTCAACAGTTTGTGACCTAAATAGATCAAGGGGGAAAAAAAAGGAAAAAATAAACACAAAATCCTCATATAAAACAACACAAGAAAATATACATATCAATCAACCATATTTGTATAACAAAATATTTGAAATGTCTAAATTAATGATAGGAGTGGTGATCAAATTATTTGAAAAAAAATAAGTAGCAAAACATGGAATTGGTTACTCACTTATCCTTCACATCCCAGCCAGAGAGACTGGCAACTTGTGTTAGAGCTGCCCTCCATCTTCGCACTTGCTCCATCATCTCTGCATCATCTTTGAATCTTTCTTCATGTTCCTTAAAGGCTACTTCATAGTTTCCACTTTGCTTTCTGACCTCAGATGGACTCACATCATAAAAAACAGGCAGAACACGGTGTCCTCGTATTTCTATGCAATCAGCTATGTTTGCGAGTTCTTGCAAACACCATGTGGAGGTAGCATAGTTCATTGAGAAAACCACAATCAGAACCTGTGATCCTTCAATAGCTTCCAGAAGCCCTGGTGATATAGGTCCTCCTTTCTGGAGCTTAGTATCATCCCTGAAGGCAAGTATGCCGTGTCTGTGAAGAGCAGCAAAAAGATGATCAGTGAAGTTGAAGCGAGTCTCGCCTCTGAAACTGACAAACACATCATATTTCCAATTCTTGCTCTGAGACAAGGTGCTTTGGATTCTCATGCAATCCATTGTATGTGTGCACTCTCAATATGCAATACAAATAAGGATTAGTTTGAATTGTATGAAAAAATGAGATGCATACAGAGGATTCCAGGAAGTGTATATAAATATAGTGGCGTCATTGTCATTGGATAGCATAGCAGGGAAGAAAGAACAGAAGAAAACAGCAGAAGTGGGAGACATACTTTTCACTAGATAACACGTTAACCTTTATATTACTGTTCATTTTGGTGCGCATTCATTCAATTATTGCACCTTTTTTTGCAACTATTCCTAATATGTAAGGTGCAAATTGAATCTAAAAAAGGAGATAAGTATTTGCTTTTTTTTCAAAAGAATAATGGTTGATTGGTTTTATATAGATTATGAATCGGGACATTCATTATTTCGTTGGAACTGCTTTGAAATTTCTCTATCAATAGTTACTTTGTTATTTTCTTCTTCTTTTTTTTTTTTTCAGAAATAATGGAGACCAAATTAATTTTATAACCAAGCCTAATCAAATAAAGCCTCATCTCTCTCCTTGTTGTGGAACGGTAATAGACTTGATGGTTTCCAACCTCACAGGGGCCTTCGACAAGGAGACCCCATGTCACCATATCTCTTTGTCCTCTGTATAGAAAGGTTAGCTTGCTATATTTCTTAAAAGGTTAATATGAGTCTGTGGACCCAGTTGCAGTTTCAAGGGGTGGACCTAGAATTTCCCATCTCATGTTTGCTGACGACCTCCTACTTTTTTGTAAGGCTTCCAAAACTCAGGTAGAGAGGGTTATGTCTTCCTTAAATCTCTTCTGTCAGGCCTCTGATATGAAAGTAAGTTTTGAGAAATCCAGAGCTGTTTGTTCTATGAATGTTAGCACCAGACGACGCAATCTATTAGCTGGTGTGTCAAATATCAGATTTGCTCAAGATTTGGGGAAATACTTAGGAGTTAACCTTAGTCACCCTCGTGCTACTAGAACAGCTGGTTTGGAAGCAATAGAGAAAATTCGGAATAGACTTACTGGCTGGAAGGGGCGTTTGCTTAACCGGGCTGGGAGGTTATGCTTAATCAAGTCAGTTGCCTCTTCTCTTCCCATCTATAACATGCAAGGGGCTCTTTTTCCAACTTCAGTATGTTCGAAGATTGATTCGGTCATGCGGAACTTTCTTTGGAAAGGAACAATTGACAGCAGATGCTTGAATTTGGTGAGTTGGAAAAAGGTTGTTACACCGAAACGTTTTGGGGGATTGGGAGTCCGTGAAACTTGGTGTACTAATACTGCTTTGATGGGAAAGTTAGTTTGGAATCTCTTCCATGGAGCGGATAAAATATGGGTTAGAATAATGTTAGCTAAATATGTTCATGGACCACTTCATTTTGATCTTCATCACCCGCCGAATGCTTCTAAGTTTTGGAAGAGTCTCTTGGTAGTTATGCAGAGACTAAAAGATGGGTTTGAATGGTGTACTGGTCCCCTTTCCCAATCCTTTTGGTTTTACAGTTGGATACCTATAGGTTTTCTTGCTCATGATGTACCTTATGTGCACATCTCAGATTCCAGATTCCAACCTCACTCTTGAGGATATTTGGTGAAATGGTAGTTGGCACCTGGATGGTTTATACTCAACTTTATCCAATGAGCTAAAACAGATTTTGTCCACTTTAATCTCTCCCAACAAAGCGGAGAAGAACCTGGATGGCTGTGGAGTTCTTCGTCTACTAAAACCTACTCAGTTAAACATGGTTACGACTGGTTGTTAAAAAGGAAGTACGATTGGAATTCTAACATGAAGTACATGTGGTTGTGGCAACTTAGAATTCCTGAGAAGATCAAATTTCTCTTCTGGTTAAGCATCCACGAGGCTATTCCTACTAATTACTTTCGATTCAAAAGGGGTATGGCGCCAGATGACCTGTGTCCAAGATGTAATATGGCCTCTGAAGATCTAGATCATTGTTTTCGATCTTGTCCAAAGGCTAGTGTGAATAACGTATTTTGTCCGACCAACAATAATTTTTCCACAAAAAGGGTCTTTGGAACCAAAAAAAAAATTTATTATTAGACATGTATTTGTTATATGGTGTACAAAAAACATATAATAATATGTTGTACAGAACACAAAAAAC
>JASCZI010181299.1:124941-154437 GCA_036250425.1 Stylosanthes scabra | reverse complement strand
ATATATATATATATATATATATATATATATATATATATATATATATATATATATATATATATATAATCAATCTTAATTGCTCGCTTGGCATCATTTTGATTTTAACAAGTCTAGCATGATTTCTTTGGCAGCAACGCCCGGAAGATAATGATCGCTATGTAAAGAACTGTAGAAACGGGAGATCTCCAAAGGAGACAAGGTGGTGGTTCCATGATGACAAAGTATAGTAACTAGTTTATTTGCAATAAGTCCACAAAGGTTAGGGTAGAGGATTATGCTTTTGAAACTTGAAAGAGTAAGAGGACGATGGGGGAGGAAGGAGTATTTTGAGAAAGCAGGGTCCCTTCCTTCAAATTAAATGCATAATAACTCTCTCCTGTAAATTGGCTTTATCTGTAACTTCTTCAATGAGCAAACAAAACTCATTAACAGTGTGGTTCTCAGAGGTATTTGGATGTGGATATAGATTATCTGATTACCCCGAACTAAGTCATTTTCGTTCTTAAAGCAATACAAATCCTATATATCTCTCAAGTCTCAATTGATAATATGCATTACCAATCGTTATTTTGAAAACACCCCAAGATGTGTGTACTATGTTACCATATTTGTCATCAAGAATATGCACCAGAAGCAAAAGAATGAAGGCCGTAATTGTGCTTTATAATCTGCATACGCTCCATATTTATGCCTTAAACTAGGTTTTGCTTTTGAGATTGAATTCGAGTGTTGATGGTTGTTCATTAGGTCAAGTGTTGATGTCCAATTTTATAAATTTAACACACCAATTATATTAGTACTAACTACTAACTTGAGATAACGTTTTCACATTAATTAGGGTTTACGGTTATAGTAATAATTTTTTCTTCTATATAAATGTTGTATTAATTATCATATCCGAGGAGCAGTTTTTGGATTGATTAGCGCACCCAAATGTTTTTTTGATAAGAGGTTTGTTACTTGTAAGGCTATGGATTTGGTCAGTCACACTCACACTCGATGTAGTTTTAGTATTTTGATCCAATTATCCAAACTAGTCTGCTGAATCTTGAAGTCCACAATAGGGTGGACAACCCAATCTTTATTATTAATGTTTTTCATTCTTACCAACAAACAGAAATATACTTTTCATTAAAAAAAAAAAAGAACTTTTAACTTAACCAAGTTGGATTTATATAGTAATCAGCTTGGTGGAGGTCCTCTTAAGTCCTCGTGAAAAACTAAAAAAAAAAAAAAAAAACTTTTAACTTAATCTTTCACTAGTTTAAAAGTCTTACCATCATGGAAATCTGATTAAACGAGATTTAGACTTTTGTAATTTTGTTCCATTATATTTATATGTTAGGAACAGAATATTCCTAGTGTAACTCATCAGTACGGAGTGAAGAGTAACTACGTCTAGAATCCTAAACAATAATTTTCTTTTTTGGACACGAAACAGTAATATTATTCAGTCACTTTCTTTTTTATTTTTGGTGTTTATTCAATCACTTTTTTTTTTAACAAATAAAGAATTTGACTAATGTTGAGTGAATGTATGAAAACATATTAATCATGAATATAATTCTTGAAGTATTATTTTGTAAGGCATTCAAATATAGTGTTTTTTGGAGAAATTGGAAGATTAATGTTTTGCCTATCGGCCAATACATAGAGTGAGTAAGTAGAAATAAAAAGGAAAAAAGGGTTAGATTGAGAGTTGCAAAAGCTTATTGTGAGAGTCAAATCCAGCAGACCTATACCTTGTCTATAACTTTGAATCCAGAAATAGAGGAAATGTCCAACCCCACACAAAGCTCAATCAGCAGCCGTGAAGCAGTGGAGAAGTGCGCTCATATTGAATTATGAGAATTGAGAAGAAGCCATCAGCCATGTGACCACTGACCACAAAGATGGGACGGGTCCATTGCTACCCAACAACGTTAATATATACGAACTCTCTCAATCAACCCATTAAGCCTGCCTCGATTTCTGACTTGTGACTACTATACCACAATCATAACCTAACCTACCTACACTTATATTAATTTACATACAAAATTCACTTTATTTTTATATAAATAAAGTTAACTTAGTATAGTAAGTGAATAAATTAAATAAAAATAAGAAGCTGATGACAGATACATCATACATGTAATTGCAACAGGACGTATGTGCTAGCTGTTTGCTTTTCAACATCATCAATATGTGTCTGTCGAGTGCTGATGATTAATAGATTTAGATAGATAGATAGACCTGCTGAATGCTAACCCCATCAACACTCAATTAATTTGTTTTGTATGTATGTCTTCCTCTTGCTCTATCATTGCTCTTTGATTTCTAGCTAGCATTACATACTTGCTCCTTCAACCCAATAATTGCTAATTGCGATGCTAACAAAAGGGGGAGAGAGAATACTATATTTGCTGAAACAGGAAACACAAATTAAGTAGTACTGACCTGGGGTTCATTATGCTTTAGTGAATGAAATTGGGGTATATAGGCCCTTGATTTGCGGATATCAACTTTCTTTTCCAATTGATTAATAACCATATATACATTCATTACATAAGTTGGGAAAGTCACTTAATTAGTGTGATATCCCTTTTGCATGAATAAAACATTGAATTGATGTGTGCTGTGATATCCTGTTTGGGCTTTGGAGTAAATCAATATGGTTTGAGTATACATAGTGAAATAAATGGAGCTAGTAACGACAAACAATAATATAATGCAAGTAACTATCATAGAAAAAAAAAAGAAAAAGGGACGGAAGTGAATGCAGGAAACTATACGGTAGTAGCTAGGTAGGTACAAGATTACAAAATACAGTCGATTCAACTTAACATTGTCACCTACTCACCTTGCCAACATTAGTTAGTGAATAGTTTTTAATGCTCCATATCCCAACTCTGATTTAGACCACACAAACCTCTCTGTCCCCCCAACAGAAAAGTACATACACTACTTCACTACTTAACACATGATTAGCCAATAAGTAAATATATTATTCATAAGTAGGCTAAATACATGGCTATTGGGTATGATAAACTTAGTGATGAGATCTGAAGTGTACATATTTATGATAAGAATAATAGGAAGAAGAGGTGGTTGGATTATTAATAAATACAAGTTGGGAGTAATAATAGTAAAGGAAGGTAATAGGGGGATTTTGCTTTTGAGAGAGGTGCAAATGATATAGAGAGTTAGAGGCCAAGATGACTTTATGAGTGGCAGCATAGATTTCCGAATATAGAAAGGATGTTCACTGCTCCTTTGTGGTGTGCGAGTTACTATTCATCACTCATCACTCATCCACCCCCACTCCCTTAGCTTCTCTTTCTCTCTCACACTTGTATCTATTAATATTGGTAGGTGTTTGGAAAAGAGCAGGGAAGTGAAGATCCATAAATAAATTAAAGGAGTTGCAAGTTGCAACAAGTGTAGAGAGAGCGAGATGGGTCGTGGAAAGATTGAGATAAAGCTGATCGAGAACCCAACCAACAGGCAAGTCACATACTCAAAGAGAAGAAATGGTATCTTCAAGAAAGCTCATGAACTCAGTGTTCTCTGTGATGCTAAGGTCTCACTCATCATGTTCTCCAAAAACAACAAGATGCATGAGTACATCAGCCCTGGCCTTAGGTACTTAATTTCTCTTATTTCTTCTCTATCTCCCTTACCACTTACCTTCTACTAATTATTATATTCATTCATTTCTTCATTCTCTACTTCCAGCACAAAGAAGGTCATTGATCAGTATCAGAAGACTTTGGGGGATGTTGATCTCTGGCATTCCCACTATGAGGTTCAGCTTAATAACAAATCAGCACCCAACTTTATTTTATACCTTATTCTTTTTTATTTATTTCGTTTTCGTTTATACATACATGTGTGCAGAAAATGCTTGACAACTTGAAGAAACTCAAAGATATTAATAATAAGCTCAGAAGACAAATCAGGTAAGAATGAATATAAATCTTCACTACCTAGAACTACTAATTATTTTAACAAATGAATCTTTCTAATAAACTGTTCTTCTAACTTTTATATATAAAAAAATTGGGAGAAATGTTAAGTATACTATTAGAGATTGTATGACCACTACTACGTATAATAATCTATTTTATTTTAATTTAACTTATGCACGGTTAATGATAGTTGATTATTGTTGCTTGAAAAATGAAAAGGAATCGGATAGGGGAGGGTAATCTGGATATGGACGATCTGAGCTTTCAGCAACTGCGTACTCTTGAAGAAGATATGGTTTCTGCCATTTCCAAAATACGCGAACGAAAGGTATATAAAACCTCTCATATGTATATTTTAAATGCAAATTAAACAAGAATATAATATGTTGGTTTTTTTTTTACTCTTTGTTGTTGTTTTAATTTTTTAAACAAAAGAGGATATATCAAGTGAGGATTTGTGAGCAATATATTAGCTATACTGGTGATTTAACTGCATCATGTTTTTCATATCCAAAGATTTCTTATCCTCTAGTATTTAGGGTAATATGCCGTATATAACTTTTTCTTTGGTTGTCTTTCACAGTTCCATGTGATCAAAACTCGGACTGAAACCTGTAGGAAAAAGGTGAGTTGTGTAATTGCTCTCAATAATCACATAATGTTGGTTTTAATTTTTTTACGAATTTGAGGATTTTTGTTGGGAATTAATATACATAGACATATATATATGCAGGTGAGGAGCTTGGAGCAGATGAACGGAAATCTCCTTCTTGAACTTGTAAGAACTTTGATTTTAAAATTGATATATAAAGATAGAGGATGGGAAGAGAAATGAATTAATGATTTAATAAGTTGCTATATATGTTTGTTGTTGTTGTTGTTGTTGTTATGGGGAATACGACTAAGAAGGAAAAGTGTGTGATCCATCCACAATTTGTATTGCACGATGAAGGAGGAGAGCAGGAATCAGCAGTTGCACTTGCCAATGGAGCCTCCAACCTCTATGCCTTCTGCCACCACCACCACACTCATCTCAATCATCACCTTCATAACCACCATGCACCACCACCAGAACCCTTCAAAACTGATGATCTCCGCCTCGCTTAATTCATTCATTTCCACCTCTCTCTCATCTATCTGTAAATTAATTAAACCATGGCTACCTACCTCTCTATCCGTGCAGCCTGCATGCTATATATAGTTTATAGTATTTTGCAAGAGTGTGATGTGAAAAAAACGTTATGCGTGCCTCTATTCTATTCTGTAATATAACTTTGCCCACTATCTTACTACTACATCTTATATATTAATTGCTCTGCTCCTTATTATAAGCTAACATCATAGCCACTTATATATTAAGAATCTTCTTATTGAAAAATAAAAACTTTTCTCTCTTAATTTGTATTATTAACCAATGTCTTAAATCGCCTTAATTTTACAAGCACAACCTACCCTACCAAAACTAATACATGAGTGAATGATTTGTAACTTTTATTTCATAAAACAGCAGAAAACAGTAGTATATTTTCTTCTTTGGATTTTTGTATTATGATGGCTAAATAAAGAAAGGTCTTCTGAAATCAAAGACAGCAAAATTTAATTGGCTGTCCCAGCGGGACATGTACATGTACGTCGTGACAAAGGAATATGAACCTCGTGCTGTATTAAAAGATGAAGGCAATCTGGACTTTAAACTTTAAATCCATATAATTAAGTATTATTGGCAACAAGTGCATGTAGTCCCAACATATACATAAATATGAATCCAAATTAAAGAACAGATCTTAGACCGTAGCTGTGATCAAGAGTGAAACAGAAAATTGATTGAAAATCATGAACCAAAGAACCACAGGTTTATAATCAGTTTGCTTTCTGTTTTTATTTTTATCATTTTCAGTATTAAAATTTTTCTTTTATAAAAATTTTAAACAAAAAAGTAAAAAATAGAAAATGCTTGGTAGAGTAGTTTTTTTTTTGGGGGGTCATGAACTGCATCAAAGTTAACAGAACTGTTTCAAACTGCAAAGCCCAAATCTAAATAGATAAGATAAAAAAATCGAGTCCACTTGGAGAACTGGAGAAGGTTTCATTAGAAATTCGCAAGCATCTTGTCATTTTTGGGAGATGAATGAGAGATTTGAGTTTATTTTTGTACTTGGATATTTGAGACCATTGAACAAACCTTATTTTCCTGCGTTGTCTCTGATTAACTCCTGGTAGTGAAGCGCTGGCCCAGTTATGCAATGTTCAAGCTGGGTCACCTTTTTATTATAAATGGGCTTAAAACAAGAGTCCTCTGACTCAAATATATACAAGTTGCAGTTACATTACCATGGTAGTTAAAGGCAAATAATATAGTTAACCAAAAAAAATAATTTTTTATATTTTTTAACCAACCTCACAATAGAAGCTATCTATAGAATATCCAAAATCTAAATCAATTTTATATTTTTTTAAAAACAGAATATTCGAAACTTAAACACAGAACATCCGAAATATAAAGAAATAGAACATCCAATTTAAATTATTGTCTGATGTTGGCTGAATTTTTATTGGTTACCTAATATGTTGAAAAAAAAAAAGGGCAAATAATAGATGCAAATTTGTGGTTCATTATTAAAGCGTTAAATACAATTTGGATAACGATAGGTGCGGGGTCTAAGTGAGCAGCATGTGGATGTTAACAAACAATTTGGCGTTTAGCTGTGTAAATTGCAATGATTAAGTTGATAAGGTTATATGACTTGTGTCAATAGTATGACTTTCTGGGACCTGGGTCACATCACCTAATTCATGGGTTTGTTTGGTAGCATCCATAGAACTATACAAGATTACTCATAATCATAGGTTGGCCCCCACTAATGACTTTGCCAAATTTTCAAGTTTCATAGGCATTAACATTGTCTTGGAGTTGGGACCCGATGAGGGCTAAATCAGTTTAGCAACCACTGCCAGTGTACATTTGATTCTCTAAAATCTCAACCAACCAACCAACCAACCCACCCTCTTTGTCTGCAGTTTCTTCTACCTTACGAATATTACAGTAACCACCGTCTAGTATTATTGTTTTCATTAATTAAGTAGCGCTAATGTATGTTTATAATTATCAATTAAGCATAGACAGCAGAGCAGAGAGCACAAGTAACGGTTAGGAATGGAACAAAAAATATATTTCTTTATACGAAATGAATCCCAAGAAGGTTCTCTTAATTATAGTAATTAGGCAATGTACTCTGTATTGAGTGAAAAACAGAGCTATTTATTTAGTTGCATGTTCCATCACAATCTTGTTCCATAATAACGAACTGAAATGGATTGGTGTTTGAGTGTGCTTGCTCTACTACTCTTGATTTTGGTAGGAGCAGAATCAAAGACTCATTGGAGTGACACGCAGTTTCTCAAGGATTTCAAGAATGGGATTCACCCAAGTTCCCTCAATCCCGGCTCCTGCTTGAGCTCATGGGACTTCACTCGAGATCCATGCGATAATCTATTCACTCAGAAATTCACGTGCGGCTTCAGGTGCGACTCCATCGTCTCAGGGTTCAGCCGAGTCACCGAGCTGGCCTTCGACCAGGCCGGCTACTCAGGCCCGCTCCCTTCCACTTGGAGCCTTGTTCCCTACCTCCAAACCCTCGACCTCTCCAACAACTTATTCTACGGCAACATCCCCGATTCCCTATCCAACTTGACTCGCTTGCGCCGACTCGCCCTCTCCAGTAACTCCTTCTCCGGCGCCATATCCTCCTCCATCGGCTCACTCTCCACCCTGGAGGAGCTCTCCCTCGATCACAACAACCTCGGGGGACCTATCCCCGCCACCTTGACGGGCCTCAAGAACTTGAAGAGGCTGGAGCTTCAATCCAACAAGCTCCAGGGTAAGCTTCCTCCAAACTTGGCCTCCCTCAGCAGCCTTAAATATCTGGACGCCAGCGACAATGCCCTGGAAGGAGAATTGCCAGCGTGGCTGCCAGGTTCCCTGGTTCAGATTTCCATGAGGAACAACAAGTTGAGCGGAATATTAAATTCAGAGGTATTCAAAACCCTGAGGTACTTGGAGGTTTTGGATTTGAGCTCTAACAAGCTGAGTGGGTCAGTTCCTTTCGGTGTTTTCGAGCTTCCTTGGCTGCAGCAGTTAACTTTATCTTTCAACGAGTTTTCATCAATTGAAGGGAAGTCAGCGGGGTTTGAGAAGAGCGGGTTGATAGCGGTAGATATAAGCAACAATAAGGTAAGGGGTAATCTGCCGTGGTTCATGGCATTGATGCCTCATCTTTCTGCATTGTCTCTGGAGAACAACATGCTGAGTGGGATGATACCAAGGGAGTATGCGGTGAAGGTGGTATCCTCAACTCTTGGGAGGCTTCTCTTGGCTGGTAACTACTTGTACGGATCCATACCCCGCCCTCTCTTCACTCTTAAACCACATTCTGCAAATGTCACCCTTGCTAATAACTGCTTCTATAGGTGCCCTCATTCCTTCTTTTTCTGCCAGGGTGCACCCCAGAAGCCCCCGCCACTATGCCATTTATAACAACTAATAACATACACTTCATCCATCATTTCTATTCCTTTATTTGTTATTTATTATTTATAATTAATTCTCTTCTTCAGCTACTCTATTCTTCAATCTTGATTCATCACTAATAACAATCATCATGATTCCACAATATTTTCTCTTTCTACCTCCTCTATTACCAACTACATATTACATAAGTGTGTTTCATTCCTCGCAACAAATACAAATACTCTATTACATAACTTCAAATATATGCAACTAATCGATTCTCATAAAATTACTTCAACCATACTTCGCCGAAACTATTCTAAAGATCAATTAATTAAGCGCCAACGGATATTTAACCAGAAAGATGGACTGCCTTCTAATACGATCAAAATTAGTTATTCGATGCATTAATTTCAAAAAGCACCAGTGGTCTAGTGGTAGAATAGTACCCTGCCACGGTACAGACCCGGGTTCGATTCCCGGCTGGTGCACAACCATTTTTAAATTGCACGATTGTAATGGTGTATTACAACTGAATGACCTTAAAAATGTCAGAAAATCAATACGGCCTCAATTCTCAAAGGAGGTTTATGGAAAGTGTTAAAACATGGAATAACCTTTCGATTTCTTTTTTTTATAAGGCGAAAGCACACTTAGCTTCTCTTAAATTAACTTTTGACACCCAAAAAAAAGAGAGAGAGAAGAAAAAGATAAGAGTAACTTGTATCGTTTATAATGCAGTGTAGTGATAAGGTTAGGTGGTTAGCACTTAGCACTATGCAATTGATTGAGTGCGTGTCACACACAAACATGGATTTGGACCCTTTTGGTTTGCTCCTTTCTTTTCTGCTTTCTTTTTATCATATGTTTTTATCATATGTATGTATGGACCATTAATTTGCAAGCTCTGTTGGGTCTCGCTCATTCAGATATGCAAGTTATGTAACTGTGTGTTAGTATGCTTCCTTTGCTATTATATCATAGCAGCAGCCCAATTAGTTTGTGTAATCCAAACCGTGACGGTGGGGGACCAATTAATGTTCGTATCATACAGAATATATAATTGGACTTGGACATCCATCATCCAAACTTAATAAAAACATTAAACATTGCCCATCTCTGTGGTCTTGTTATATAATTCAAGTTTCAAGTATAAAGAGACAAATTTTGTCTTAATGAGAATTTTTGGTACTTACATTCATTATAATTAATAATATATCACGCGCACCAAAAAAAAAAGGGTCTTGTTTAAAATTTGATGGAGGTGATGAGTGGCGTGCATTATGATGCATCACATTACGTCTACACACATGTTGGTGATTGAATAATAGACCTTTAATTTGTTATTTTTCGTCAATGCATGTGAATTATATTGCATGCGGACATATATATATATATACATGCATCGTCACCAAAAATATATATATACATGCATGATTTCTCAACCCATCATGTATGGAATTTGGAACCACAAATTCTGTAAAAAGAATGAGAACAATTCGAAAACTCCTCATATTATATAATTTGTCAGCTGATTAACTTTCAAGTATTATCAAAATTTCACATTTATCCTTTATTTACTACTGCTTCATAAACAACAATAATATATATATAATAGTTCGAGAAATGAAAAATAAAAAGGAACACAAATAAAAAAAATTAAACGGTACGAGAAATTAAAGTTTGAGCCGGGTACCAATTACGCAAAGCAAGATTGTTGTCTTGTATAACAGACGCACACTGATAGCTTGCTTGATCTGTGTGACTGTGTCCAATAATAAAATATGGAATAATGTCTTAATAGAAGAGTGAAAAGGCAGCAAAAGTTTTAAAATCAGTACATAGCATTCATGTGTGTTCTTACATTTTTAGTGGATAAGGATGCATGAACACATCACGTATTAATAATTAATTGACTTGATCAGATGTGGCCATAAGAATTACATCACATAAAATTATGGAGTTCCCCGTTTCCTGCTCAATGCGGGTCTAATTAAATGCGGAGATGTTTTATAATTGATATTAGGTAATAGGAGGTATGACTAATCCAACTTCAAAAATTAATTTATTTAAATGAGGAGGATGTCTTATATTTATAAATTTTTTAAAAATTATTTTTTTAATAGATTTTTTTTGTGACCTATTTTTAATAGATGTGTGATATATAATAATATAATGTAATATTACATAAAATATTTTATACACATGAATAATATTTTTATATTTTATCGTTAAGATATGTGAATTATTAATATGTAGAATTAGCTAGAAAAAAAAATATGGATAAATATTATTTAAGCTCAAAAAGTTTGAAATAAAAATTTATTTTGCCATAATCATTTTTTTCCCTCAAAGTTGCAATAAATATTTTCATATGAATAAAAAAATATATTAACCATTTTGCCCCTAATTCCTTTTTTCCTAAATTTCTAACCCTAATTTTATTCACCTCTATCACACACCAAACCACCAACACATCAAACCCCCACACACCCCCAAACCACACACACAGACAACACACACTCAAACCACACAAACAACACACAACAGAGAGCAAAGGGGGGAGAAGAGGAAGACGGCGACGCCGGTAAAGGGAGGTCATCGCGCCGGCGTCGCTGTCGAGAGAGACAAGGAGCAAGAGGCGGAGTAGTCGTCGCCCACCGCCCGTCTCCACTTCTCCCTTGCTTCACGTCGTCGCCAGCCGCCCATCGCTACCTCCACTTCTTCCCACGTCTTGCATCATCGCCAGCCGCCGTCGTCTCATGTCGTCGCCAGCCGCCAGTCGCACACTCCTCCTCCCTTCCTCTTCGCACACGGCTGCGACCTCTCCGTCTTCCTCTTCCATTGGTCACTGCCTCTCTCTTCCTCTTCATCCAATTTCTCATATTGTGAACTCAAAGATTTATTTTTCTGTGATTTTTCTAATGATTTTCTTTCATTTTCTGTGTTATGGTTACAATTTTTCTAATAGTATTGATTTTTTTGGTAGTCGAAAAATAGATGATGGTGATGATACTTTGTAGTCAAAAAACCCAAGTTCCGTAAAAAATTTATTAACATTGATTTTTTTGGTAATTATAGATTATGATGGTGATGATAAATCTGATAGTGGTAGTAATAATGGTGGATTGGTAATAGTGAATGATGGTGGTGGTGGATATAGTGGTGTTATTGATGGTGGTGGATATGGTTGTGCTTGTCTCATATGGAAGAAGTAAGGGGCAGGGAATGTTTTTTTTTAGATTTTTTTTGGACTTTGGCAAGAGTATTTTTGTCCCAAAAATTTTATTTTGGTCTTTTTAAAGTGAAATTAAAACTTTTGTGGCAATTTTGAGAAAAAAACGTTTGTGACCAATAGAATTTTCGGACTAAACCTTTATGATTAATATAGTACTTATCCAAAAAAATACATTTAATTTATATTTTATTTTAAAAATTTTGTGAAAAAATATTTTTTTAAAATATTATTTTTTTTTTAATAACATTTTAAAAATGTTAAAAATAAAAAACACAAACCAAACCAATTCTAAAATTCTATATTTTTAATGAGCCATTAAGAGTACAAGGGAAAGTAGAACGTAAAGCTAGGGATATAAGGGTAACTGAGCCATTGATGAGCCTATTTGGGGGCGCGGGGATTCTCTAATGGCTAAACCATCTACGGCTAATTTGTCTACAAGATGAAAAAGTGGGACCCACTCTTTGGGAA
The DNA here is from genome assembly GCA_036250425.1 of Stylosanthes scabra. Lineage (NCBI taxonomy): Eukaryota > Viridiplantae > Streptophyta > Magnoliopsida > Fabales > Fabaceae > Stylosanthes > Stylosanthes scabra. The sequence goes on along the minus strand of JASCZI010181299.1, from coordinate 142,271 downwards.
AAATTAAGAACTGATTGGATCACTTAGCTTTATATGAACAAATTAAAAATTAAAAACAAAGTACTTTTGTTTATATGAACAAATTGGATCACTTAGCTTAGCTTACTCCCTCCAATTGCAACTTAAATGTTATGTCTGTTTTTTCCGAAGATATTGTGTGATTGAAAGAGAGAGATTTATTAAAGGAAGAGGAGGATGTAGTAGAAATAATGAAAAAAAAAGCGACAAAATTAAGAAAGAGTAATCGAGGAGGGCAGAAGAAGGTAATGATGAGCAAATAAGTGATGATTAATATTAGAGAGAGGACGGTAGCTAGATAGGTTGAATTAAAGAGCGAGTTGTAATTTATTTTGTAAGTAGTGTAATATTTAATGAATGTATTAGTATTACGTACGTAGTGTAATATCACTACTCATGCATTGGTTACTTACATGCAATGCGGGAACCAACTGTTATTGAGGCTCATAACTAACACTATTATTCTTATTCACATCTAAGCTGCTCTAACTTAACTGCAACTAGTTGGAATGGCTATGCAGTATATATGCTGAAAGGGAATTGGTAATTGGTGGGACAACGTCACTTGCCACCACCATAACCTATCATACCAACACACGTAAGCATCCGCCTTACCTTGGATTAACGGGATTGGGACTTCGGACTTGGGACCCACCCCTCCAGCCTCCAATTAACCAACACATACTTTTATTTCTACCTACTAATTATTTATTACTACTTTTACAAAAATAGTATACGTTCAAAAAAACTAATCACATACACAATCATTTTAATATATTTTTATTTAACTAATCACAAAAGATTCAACATTTTCTGCTTCAATTTTCTTTTAACTCATGTCCTTTAGTTAATATAAATCTTTTACATTTGCAATAGTATAAATATATATAAAATGCCTAAAGTTTCCCATTCCTTAGTATACTCCTTTTTCTTGTCCAATACTCCAAATTAAATGACCGTTTCATTAAAACACAGTTGAGAGCTGAGTAGTTGTACGTACATGCCTGGTCGTTGATTGAGAGTTGAGACATGCATTGAGTTATCATCTTATTATTCTCATTTAAGTAAGTTACTGTTACGTATCGGTACAATAAGACCCGATCCGTTAAACCAATAATCAACTTATTTGGTCTATAAGTCAAGGATCAAGCTAAAAGGTTGAAGATCAAATCAAAAGAGAAAAGATTCGATGACATCATGAAGAGATCCCATCCGAATCTAAACCACCCCCTACTATATAAGTAGGGGGCATTGCCCCCTCAAGGTACGCATTCTCTTAACCCTAACCTCCATATTAGCCCTAAAATTCTCATAATCCTAATTCTGGGATTCTAGTGCTATTCATTCATCACATCAACCACCTTCTTCAGATCTAGCCCTCGGACTCTTCCGAGTGCTTCCCCTCGGAAGGAACACTTTCTCTCCCTCATTCTCATTGTCTACTTCCTCTCACGACTTAGGTCCATTGGATTATTGCTTAATACATCTGTGCTTAACAGCTACCATTCAACTCAAAGTAAATAACAACTTCATAAATATCGTTACGTGGCACAGCAGTTTAATTTCATTTGTAATATCTATATGTTTTTGAATTATTGTTCAACAATTATTTCCGTTGTAAATAGTAGTCTTTATGAAAACGTAAAAGCCTTGTTGTTGCCCTTGTATTTAAGGGTAAAATGGGAATACTCTATTGTAGTGATACTTAAATGGATGAGTCCAGCTGCGGCCGGCTACAATTGCCGAAAGGTTCAAAGACAACATGGGGATTGTAGATAAATTAAAGAGCACCACGCACCAAAATATAAGAATTATTAAAGAATTTAATTTTATGTAATAATACTGCGTTTGTTTATATAAACAGGACATAACATGACATTAAAATAGAGACAGTAGAACATAGACATTAAAATTTAATATCTTTATAGTATGGTTGGCAATAATGAACATGAAATACATGAACAAAGTTAAAATTTAATGTAAATGATATTTTTATCATTTTTAAAAAAAAGTAATATTAGAATATTAAACTATTTTGTGAGTAAAAAGAAAAAAATTATTAAAAATCATATATTTATTCTTCTAAATTTAGTGTCTATCAGTATTTTTTATTCAAAAGTGAACACGAGACAATGGAAATTAAGCCAGAAACAATATATCTAGTGTTCATGTTTCTGTCATCAAATATGTTTGTGTTTATCATTGTCTATATCTGAGCCTCCTCCTCATCAGAAATAAACACAGCCTAATATAACAATAATAATATAAAAAGAGTTTGATGTTATTGGTTAATTAAGATTTTTCACATTCACAGTTTCAATAGTATGGTTAACTACCGTTTTGGCATGGATGTAACAAAGTGAAGTGATGAATCATGAATGACAATTGGAGGAGTTTAGATTTTAGAAGTTAGATTATTAAATTGGAAGGCGGGTGTGGGTGTGGGTGTGGGTGAGGAATAATGTCAGTTGGGTTACTGAGCGACAAAAGCTGATTTGGTGTCATTGCTTCCGATCACTTTTACTCACTTTGCTTCTAAGGCATGCTATCTCCCAAATCCAAACTCAAACCTCTTCATCATCATATATATATATACGAGGCTATTCTCGGAATTCACTCATATCTTTTTATTAAATGATGATGATTAAATCACTTTGTTGTTATTATTCTATACTACTACAATTAGAGAAATACACAAATACTGCTAATTATTTATTCCATTTTATTAATTTTTAAGACCACGTATCACTATCGACAAAATTTTATAGCAGTTTCTTCTTACAATATCATCATCCCACGTTACAAGTTCAAATTTCAAACCTTAATCTCTCTATCTCTCTCTTTAATAAATGTGGCATTACCAATACTAAATACCATGTCATTTTTTGAAAATTACATATAGAATGGCAATGGAACAAAGCCATTCTATCCTTACGGTTGTTAATGACAAGTCCTCCATATTATAGGGTCAGGGAGGTAGAACAATTATTTGTTTTCCTTTGAAAACTCAGCTCCATTACATTTCTTACATATGAGTGTATTTGTCATATATATATAACCATTTCATTTCATCGTTAATTGACTACTCGTTGCCATCACACAACGTCAATCACAACCTTAAAGTCTTAAAACTCTTAGCTAATAAGGATATTTTTTTGCTTCTTATTGGGACAGTAAAATTGCATAGTCAAATTGAGAGAAATGGATAAATTCCATAAAAATAACCGAAGAAGTAATAGAATTATTTGAAATTTAAATTTATTACCTTCATCCTAGTAAGTATCCCATAGGAAAAAAAGGAATAGAAATGCACCCAAAGGCTGGGAGGGAAAGCAATATTATTGGACCAAATTTCACTTTTAATGCAGTCGCTTAAGTTATTTTATAGGTATTAATCTAATTCAATATTAAGCCTGGCTTTAAATTTGTTTAAAGAAATAAAATAATATTCATTTCCTTCTATTATAAGAGTTTTCAAGTTTAAATTTCACTTAAAAAATATAATATAAATTAAGAATGATTTAAATATATATACATAAATCCATACTAATTTTGGTGTATAGTATTTGTAATTGGAATTGGTTTGAGAAGAAGGGGTAGGGGGAATTAGAAAAGAGGAAGCGGAAAAGTAAAGGATAGTTGGGAAGATGGGAAAATCCAAAATGTGCGGCAATGAGTGCAGAAGGGTGGGCAACCACTATGACTAATAGGCATTAGTGAAAAGTGAAAAGAAGAAATATGCCGAATTTCCCATTGCCCTTTTTTCCCATTGAGGAAAAGAGAAGGGCCATTGTAGTTTAGAAAGAAAAAGAAGGTGGCGGTTTCCTAGGTCTTTACGAATTTTGGTTTCGGGTGGGAAAGTAACACCAACACCGGATACGTTATAGTATTATTAATATCATCGATATGAATCACCAACCTTGTTTGAGTTATGCCCAAAATTACAAGGGAGGTACGTAGAAATGGTAAAATAAAATAGAATGGAATTTGGTTATACGGTCGGGTTGATGCCACGAAACAGAGATGGGAATCCTCGCTCGAAATTTCAGGTTACGAGTACGCAAGCTTTTCTTTTTAATGAAGATGTACAGTTATGATGTATAAAGATACAAGAACGTATTTGAATGTATAAATACGTGGGGTAGAAGAAAAGTAAGTTGAAAGAGTAGTAATAGTAAAATAGAGGCGGGTGTGGGTGCTGTGGAGTGTGGAGTGGGAAGAGAGAGAGAGAAAAAAGAAAGAGGCACTTTTTAGTAATAATCCATATCTGGACGCTTTCATCCTTCTCATTAAATGCTTTACCAAACTCCCCATCCTCTCCTCTTTCAATTTCATCCCTTCCCATCTTCATCTTCGCCTTCATTATTATCCATTCTACCTCTATCATCGCATCTTCCTCTCATTAAGGTACTATTCCCTCTCCCTCTTGCATGCAATTGTTTATTGGATAGAATTATGTATGTGTGTTTCAAAAGGGTTAGGTTATATGTATGTAATTGTTAGGTGGAAGAAAGAGAAATGGAGTGCATGGTGGAGGGAGCGTTGAAGACAAGTTTTAGAAAAGAGATGAAATATAGCACATCCCCGCAGAGGCTGTTCATGGAGGAACTCTCCCTTCAAAACAATGGCGCCCCTTCTGACGACCTATTCGTTGACCAACTCCTTGACTTCTCGCACGTAGAAGTAGAGCAAGAAGAAGAAGAAGAAGGTGCTGGTCCTGGAGTAGACTCTGCTTCGGAGTCAGCAGTGTCCCCGCAACACAGCCACCACCAAGTGGAAGAGCCCTTCCCCCCTCTCCCCACCACAGACCTCAACCTTCCGGTACTCCTTCTCTTTCTCTCTTGCTTAATCAAGCAAATTAAATTAAATTAAAGGTGAGGTGCCATGCCATTCATTCTCATTCATTTCTATTATGCACAGGATGATGTGGCCGACCTGGAGTGGCTCTCCCATTTTGTGGAGGATTCCTTCTCTCCTCCCATGGTGGCCGCAGCCCTACCAACAAACTCCTTCAAAGCCTCAACGCCACATCCCTGTTTCAACACCCCTGTTCCTGCAAAGGCACGCACCAAGCGAACCCGCACCGGTCTCAGGGTTTGGCCACTCGCCTCTCCTTCCTTCGCCACCACTGACTCCTCCTCAACCTCCTCCACCTCTTCCTCCCCTTCCATGGACCACCTTAGTTCCAACGCTCCCCCCAAGAAGCCCAAGAAAAAGCCCTCTCCGGAACCTGGATTTCCGGCACAGGCGCCGCGCCGCTGCACCCATTGCGGCGTCCAGAAGACCCCACAGTGGAGAACGGGACCTCTCGGGGCCAAAACCCTCTGCAACGCCTGCGGGGTTCGCTACAAGTCGGGTCGGCTCTTACCCGAATACAGACCCGCTTGCAGCCCAACGTTCTCCAGCGAGTTGCACTCCAACCACCACCGGAAAGTTCTGGAGATGCGGCGAAAGAAGGAGACCATAAGTGGTGGGGTTGACACCGCCGGCTTGGCCCCTCCTCCGGTTGTTCCCAGTTTTTGATGATTCATTATTATTATTATAATTATGCTTAATTTAATTTTTATTTTTAGGGGATAAAAACTAAAAGGCGAGAAGTTAAGAAGTAGGTACGTAGGAGGGGAAAATTTAGCGCAGAGTTTTAGTTTCGATGATACCCGACCCGACTTTAGTGTACATTTCTTATCATGTGTTGGAGTGCGTTAGGTGTTAGGCATTGTAACTGATTAGGAGACTTTTTTTTTTTTTTTAATGTGGAAGTTTTTGTTTAAATTTGAAATTAATTTACGTTATGGAATGATGATGACATAACTCATAAGTTGGGTGGGGTGGTTAAATGATAAATGGATTTGCTTGAAATGAAACAGTTTAGGGGTGTGGGCGTTGAAAGGCATGAAGCTTATGAACAAAATAAGGAAACCCCCCCTTACCCCTTACCCCTTAACCCCCCAACTCCCCCACGTCAACTCAACTCTGCAATGCAAATCCAACAACCACTTCTCTCTTTACTTTAAACATTTCCAACTAGTTCATTTACTTCTAACTTGGAGTTTGGACTTTGGAGTGTACGGTTTTCTCTTATAAATTATTATAAGTATAATCCTGGTATGTATTTAAGTAGTAAGGCATTAGTAGATTTCGACTATATTTGGTATGTATTTGGGGGCTTAAGGCCTTTGTTGGAAGAAATGAAGAATCCAACATGGAGCATAACCAGGTATTTGAGGCAGGTATATATGTCTTTGGGGATTAAAAAAAACATGTCATGACAAATCCTGGAATCTCTCTATACAGTGCCTTCATCATCATAAATAATCATAATCCTCCTGCTTTCTTACCTATCCGGAAAGAAATCTGTATTTGGTGGTGTTTGTTTAAGTAGTTGGTCTTTCAATGCTACCACCTCCACAACCACAAGGAGTTTGGTTGTAATGAATCAATAAGTCCTTATCTGACATCTTCATTGCTTTCAGCTCCCTTTTTTCCTTGTGGGAATTGGGGAATTCTATTCTACTATATATACTAAAACAAAACACACCCTATAACCACGTACCTTAACACAAATAGTAAGTGACTTAAGTTACTTAAGTGACTAATTTCGGGTCCAAATCTCGGGTCACATATATGCAAACATTAACTTCTTTCAAACATTCAAGGTTCTTTAAATCCAACTTCTAGTGCTTTTTACATGAATGAAATTCAAAGCATGCAGACCTGCATCAAGATCATATTTCAACTCACTCTATTTATTGCCAACTACTACTTCACCACCATTTCGAGATTTCTGGACATTGCCATTTTATTTTATTTTAGTTTACACTTTGGAGCTGCGGTGTCGTTTTACAATTCAATTGAATGCATGCAGCACAGCAATCTTCTTTTGGGGTCAAGTTGAACCCATCGAAGGAACTCACTCCTATTAGTTTTTTTCTTCACTTTGTTTCATCAAACTGATCAAAGTCATTCCCGATTTTTTTTGTTTTGTTAAGAGTAGACTCGAAGCCGATACCTCTTATAACTGGAGTGGTAATGTGATATGAACTATCGACGTCATTTCCAATATGATTAGAGCAAATAATTAATTATAACAGGTTCTATATATACATATATATCTCCTAGCCATAGTATAGCTAGTGTGGAAAGCATAGTGTGAGTGTGTAACTATATAAGTGCTTTTTATGGAGCTTAATTATGGCCACTCGATCTAATGAATTATTGTACCAAAAATGAAACTAACCCCCAATTCCCAAATACAAAATCCCTTTAATGTTTCGTGGCAATCACGTGATGACTATATCTTACCCGTTCCGAACTACTTCTATGTGTAACGTCTATGATAGCAAATCGCAGCTCAATAATAATAATTCTGAGGGGCAAGCAGCAGCATGCTGCATACACCATCATGAAGTATATAATAGGTAATAGCAGCAAAATAATAATGTATGTAGGTACAGAATATGCCAAATAGATTTGCCAAGTCATGGACAATATTTTGCTTATCTATGCTACTAAAGATGTATAATTTTAAGTTTATTTACTCTATTTTTACTCGTAAATTTCGAAAATCAAATAAAATGTGGGTTCAGCAATGGCATCCACCATTCAAAATAGTTATACTATATAAAGTTCTTGAATAATTCATGTATATAGCAGATTTGAAATCTTGATTTCTTGGAATCAACCTAAAGAGTAATAATGGCAGTAAAAATCAAAGGTGAGAGGGTGAATATATAATAACGTGTGAGTCTGAATTCTGAAATTAAATTAAAGAATCAGCCCCAACATGTTATTGTAAATTATAAATGCAAAGCACTCCCAGCAAAGAAATAAAGAAGCTGGATTATTGTGCGTAATTAAGTATGATTAACAAAGTAGCTACCAAAGAAAGAAGAAGCAATAATCGATGTGCTGGAATGGATATAAAAGTATGGTTGTTTTAAATTCGTCGCTACCCTGTTTTTTGAGAACGCTTGATGGAAAAAGTAACCTAGGTAGGTATCTCCATAAATCTAGATATTAGGTTGCAGCAATTATATATGTTACCCAAGGTTTTTGAGCACTATATCTATATATGTTTCTTTGATGATCATGTGCTCTGGACTACGTTAGTTGCTTCTCATTTCATGCTACCCCTATTTAAAGACAAATGCCGTTATAATGCAATTCTTCCTATGCTGAGCTTGAGCACAATAGCTATTATTAGTTTTAGAATTACGTGAATCGAATGCATTATTATTTTTCCCTACAACTCATTAAAAAGGAAATTAAACGAGTAAAAGCTGCAGCCAAAATGTTACTCTTCCGCTTCATTTCAATAACCATACGTATGAAATGAGCAATAATTGTGAAGATAGCTTTTATAATAATTATCATTGTGTCCCAAGTGAAAATTAAATAGCTTTTGAAATAATGAATTCAGTATGATTATTATTTTTAATAATGATTTCATATGTTATTCTAATGAAAAAGTCTAATCAAATTATAAACCAACATTCATCCTTTTATAACAAACAACGGAAAAAAACTCTTAATTAAAAGAAGGAAAAGGAGAAAATGTTTTTCTTTTAATAATAGGTTTCATATCATCTACTATAGTATTGATTACTGTAATGTTGGTCCTTTTTTTTGGACAATAAATTGATTTTTTTTTAATGAATAAATGATTTAAGGCCTCCGGGAGGAGGGTTTGGGTCAAGTTTGTTGAAAAAGTGATATCCTAATGGGCATGGTCATGGGCCTGGCGTATGGATATGAGGCCACACATGTAGTGATGTTTGGGCCCATACTGTCTAATAAAAAGCAGATGGAGTCTTATTTTGTTTTTGACAAAAAAAAAAAAGAGATGGAGATGGAGTCTATTGAGTATTGACCATTGGGCTCTCGCAAATCGCAATGAATGCTCATTGGCCTCTGCACTCTGCAGCAGCAATACATACACACACATACATTGAAAGGTAGATGCGGGAGTTTACTAATGAATTACTTAAGCATGGATCTTTCAATATATATAACAATCATTTCATGTCCCACTATAAAACAGCTCTATTTGCATTTCATTTCCAATACTTTCAAATTTCTTGATCAATCGTTAAGCCGTGTTACAGTAGTGAGTATGTAGTGCCCTAATAACTTGCCTCTTTTTAGCTGAAGGCGTGACAATAGCTAAAAGCCAACACCATCAAACATTGGAATCCAGCAAAAAATATCATCAAGCATTATGAATTCGGATGGTTTTTGGAATTATCAATTATGGTATGTACTATGTACGTATTGTATATAGTGAAAGTGATGTGCGTGGAATCAACAAACTACATGTGATATGTCTAGTGCCTGCTGCCTGCTGCATTTTATTCGAAGAATATTTATAATTCTACGTGAATAGTGATTTTGCCTAACCAATTATTTTGTCTAACCAAGTGTAACCAAGTGATTTATTTGTATGCTAAATAGAATATTATTTGGGTGTAAAATAGAACTTTATTTATGTGCACTTTTTTATACTATTTTACACCCAAATAATCTCCTATTTAATATACAAATAAATTACTTGGTTAGCCAAAAACACTTATTCAAATAGCATTATCCGAGTGGGACTCTACTCTCCTCCTCTTAATAATGAAGGCCGCAACCACACTTCTAATAATACCAACTAATAATAACAACGCGTACGGCACACTATCTATCTTATTCCTTTGTCCTTACCTTTCACAACTCTAACATGTTTGGATTTACAAGTCAAAAGTATAGTTTCAACAAAAATTATATATATTAATCCTTTCAAAGAAAAGAAAAAACTATATTAACTGATAATAAGATATTTTATTAGAGCCTTTCAGACAAAGTCATTATAGGAGAATGGTAGACACATACAACTCTGATCTTTTAGTGAAAACAAAAAAGGATTAACTAAATTACAAGATTAATCTATATTTAGTGATGAGAGGAATGACCGAGAGACCTGTGGGCTAGCTAGGAGATCATTGAGATGATGGCTATTTAGAACAAGTTTTGTAAGAATAAGTCTCTAATAAGATTGGTTCCCAGTTTTAATTTGTTGATGAGAATTATTAAGAAGTAGGTATAGTTGGTGGCGAATTGAGATCTTATGTAATAATCATAGACGCAAGCTAATAACTCTGCATCTGATTTATTTGTCAGCATTCTTCAGGTGTACCAATTATATATAATTTAAAGAAGTGATTAATTACTTTATGTTTTTATTTAAAGTATTTTTTTATTTTTGAAAGACACATAGAAAATAGTATAATAAAATATTCACATATAGAATAGAAAAAAAAGATTTATCAAAATAATTAGCAACTTTGAGGTGGGAGTGTTGAGAGTTGAGAGCACTAATAACTAGTAAGTAATAATTCATTAATTTCATCTGGTGCATGGTGTATGTGCAATGTGCTATTGCATTTGGAGTTATATATGCTGATTTTAGTATCCACGTACGTATATCATTTTTTATTGTGTTTTGAAAAGTAACACGTGTATTATTGCGTGCTTTGCAGTCTTGCCTCTTGGTTCATTACCAAAAAAGTTTTCAATAATTTTATTTGTACGTTTCAAAAAATAGTATTACATAATGCTTTTTTATATAATTTTTTTATCTTTTAATTTGTAAATAATATAAAAAAGTGCTATTTAAATTTTAAGTAGGTGTTGGATACCCAGAAAACAAGAAAACGAAAGCGAAAAAAGAGAGAGAAATAATTTTTTTTTTTCATTTTCTTCTTGTCATGTAAAAGTCAAATAGTATAATTGTTTTTACTTTTTAACTTTCAAGAAAGCCGGCTAAACGAAACAAATTAAATAATTAATGGACTAAAAGGGCGAGTTGATTTGATTTCACCAAACATGACAACGATATTTTCGTCCTTATAGATTCACTCTGATCTTGTGCCATTTATTAGTTTCAAATTTCTCCAAACACTAATGAACTCTAATCCTTACTTTATTGTATTGTAAGCAAACAGATAACCTTTCGTTTTGACTATGTTAAGTAAATATACGAATGGTATAGTAAAGTATTATGGTGTATGTTTTCATTTGGTCTGAAATTCGCAGAAGCAATTATTATTAGACATGCAAAATCAAAATGTGGTAGTCATCAATTCATGATTGATTATGATCCAAAAAGCTAAGGTAGCTAGTAAAGGGTGACTTGATCACACAACATGACACACCATGGCCGCAACAATAATAAGATCGATCGTGTTTGATTCAAAGTGTGAACATATTAATTAATTAACCCACCCAACACCTGCCTATTTATATGAGGCCTTTTTCTCTCAAAGAAACATTTCCATCCACATTTCCACATACCATAAATTCAAACTTCCCCGCAAGTGACATATAGTGTCGTCCCATATATTTCTCAATCAATTCAATACATTTAATACCTTAGAAATCTAGTTTTTAGGATTTTGAAAATTTTTAATCAAACGTATAACTTTTTATAAAAAAATGTAAATTTAAGATTTTAAAATTCATAATAATAATAATAATAAATGTATAAAATATTAAATTATACTATATATGATTTGTTTCCTTATTAATATAAACAGGTTTAAGTTTAACTAATAAGTGTCTAAAATGTAGAATTTTTTTTTTTGTAAAACTAAAATTAAAAAAATATTTATTATGCAAAAGAAGTGTACAAAATTTAGAGCCACTAATCCAATAGCGACGATGTGTGGAAGTTAACCGAATCAAAACCCCAAATTTCAATCTGAAGGCACTTTTGTCAACCACTCAAGCGTCAGCAATAAATGCTAAAAGTGTTCTATTATACAAAATCATTTTGACATGTGCATGAGCCTAGGTGAGTCCAGAAATTGCATAAAACAAGATGTCGAAATTTAATAAATTAGGTTTCAAATAGAAAAATAAATGGTATTCCATAAATATATCTAGGCAAGTTTTCTATATAATCTATCTTCATTTCAATATTATCAAATTACACTGAAACTAAAAAAATAATCAGATTACTCCAAAACGAAGTTTTTATGAAATCCCTGCCACGGATTCAGAGTTTTAAAATTTTAAAGAATCCGTATCAGGATGCCAAGGATTCTGACCAACATGCATGAAAACTGAATCCTTGGCAGAGTGCCACGGATTCTTAACAAAATTGAGTTTATTTTTTAAAAAAACTTAATTGTTTCTATTTTTTGGGTTTTAACGTTTTTTATGTCAAATCTAATTTAAAATAAATTTTTCATACATTCAAAATAAATTATTTTACCAATCCATTTTTTTACTATTTTAATCAAAGTGAGTACTGAAATTCATCATGGTTAACAATAACTACATATTTATATGGATGATATATCTACTATGATTTTTGCCAACAATAATACTAAGAAGAATAATAAATTATTTACTAGAACATATCTTGAATGTAGAGCAATAGAAAATGAGAATAATATATTACATAAACTATATTTATCAAAATATATATGTCAAAATAATTACATAACTATAAATTAACAAAGGTTTATCAAACATAATTAACAAATATAAATTAACAATTTTTAAAAATTTATCGAATTAATGAGAATAATATATTACAACTATAAATTTATAAATTTTTAAAAATATTGATGTATTTTTTATGAAGCTAATAGGTTGTTATAGTCATGTAATATAACCAAAAACAAATTCGAGACTTAAATATTATTTTAAGATATAATATTTAATGTATTTAATTTATTGGGATAGTTGATTCATGTATAATTTAAAAATACAAATAGGAGTAGGTATAATAAAAATATATAATTTTTCATGTCATTAATCATCATATATTTATTGATTATACAAATTATTATAAAATATATATTTTTTAAAAACATTAGAGTCAAGAAACACAGAATCCCTGGCAGGCTACAATGATTTATAGAATCCATTGCAGCCTGCCACGGATCCCATTTAGAGTCAAGAAACTAAGAATCCGTGGTGGGGTAACACGGATTCAGTGTATTTTGGAATCGAATCCACGAAATCTATGGCAACCTGCCACAAATTCTATAGAAATAGCAAACAGAGCAATTTGATCATTTTTCTGGTTTTAGAATAATCTGATAATATTGATTTCTACTCAGAATAATGAGATAAGTTCCCATATATCTATTGGCACTTTTATCTATACGATGAACAATTTAAATTGGTTTTATACTTTTATGCTTTAATTATTAGGATATAAATTTTATTGTCTTCGTATTAAATAACTTTTTATAATGAATTAAATTCAACAAATTTATATTCTTATTGTTGTTACGAAAACAAATAAAGTAAAGGACTAAAATTTTGGCAGTTTAACAATAAGTAAAGAAAACAATTTATTAAATTTTTTCTTCATATTTTTTGTGACTATTTTATTTATTTATTATTATTATTGTTTTTTTACAGATATTATTACTATTATTATTATTATTATTAATAAGATAGCCCTATCAACAAGGTCATTTTTTTCCGACTATCATCAAGGTTATCTCTTTATTTCTTCTTATTAGAATTAGATTAGGTGATAAATGTGTCATATTTATATATTTTTAAGAGTCTATATTCTTTACAAATATAAAATTTATAATACATATTCTTCTTCTTTTATATTTTTATTTTATGGGCTGGGAAAACCATCAAGGCCATTTTAAATAAGTTAATGTACGAATATTGTAATTTCAAATTTTAATTTTAAATTAACTTTGATGAACTTATCTTTACAATTTGATAGGTAATTAATAAGTTTATTTCTTTCAAAATTACAATTGATTAACTTATTTTAATTCACTTATATTACTACAATTTTATTACCTAGCTTATATATTTTTAAGTTTTTTATTAATTATTCTTATTATTCTCAAATACACTAGTTCTTTATTTTGATGAATATATATGGGTTAATCTCTTAGGGGTATTTTTCCGTCTCTATTACTGTTAAGTGACAAACATATTTTCAAGAGTAATTAGGCTCGTTCTCTCGGTTATATAGTTTTTTTTTTTTTTTCAAAAAACGAGATCGGAGAAACCATATTTCTTTTGCAGTAGATAGATTTGTAATATTTTTATCATTTTATTTTTGTACCTAGGATGTGTTCATTTTCGGATACTGAAAGTGAGATTGAGAGAATGAATTTCAGTATTGTGTTTGTTGGACAGAATTCACAGAATTTCAGTATTTTCAGTACTTCCATTTAAAAGGGATCGAGAGATTGGAGACTTAGACTGAAATTTTAATAATATTTTTTTACTTAAATACCGTCGATCAACATTAAATTTTTTAATACTAACTTTTGTTTATGCTCCATAACTTAATTTAATCTATATCTTCAACTTGCAATCTTTAATTAATTTTAAATCAAACATAATATACAAACCTATTTCAGTCATAGTCTCCCCCACGATCAACAATTTCATGTGTTCCAACTGGAGATAAGATTAAAGGTTAGATTTAGTTAATAAGCATCCTAATATTAAATTGGAATTCAAGGCAAGTTATTTAGATTGCGTAATGAAACCATTTATTGCTGGTGAAAATTTCAAGAGTTATGCAATATGTATAAGTCTTTGTCAATTAAGATATAGTTCAACTTCTAGAAAATCCGATTTCCTAAATAAATTCTCTGATCCAAATGGCAGAGATATTTATACCCGCCCTTTCTTGTTGGAGGGGCGACCACCGGTACGGTTGAACTACCAAAGAATAAAGGGCAGGGTGAAGCAATGTGATCATGACATTCATTGTTGGTGCTTGCTAATTGCTATTGCGATGGGGCGGATGCGACTTCCCTCACTTGGTTTGGGTGGTATAGCCCGTTGCACAAGTGCCCCCTTCTTTTTCTTTCAATTTCTTTAGTCTTTAGCGACTGATTACTCAAAAATCAAAATTAAACTTGGATAATATATTGACTCAGCATGTATGTGTGTCCACATTATTATTGGGGGAATAGAAGGGGCACTCCGCAATCTAAGATTGTGCTATCACCTATTCACCTGCCTTCTCTTCACTTTTTAAATTTGTCATCATCAATATATATCTCCATTTCATTCGCTTTTTGGAGATTAATTTTGCTGCCTATTAAATAGAAAGCTTCACACATACAATATTATGTCTGCAAGCTTCCTAATAAAATTTAAGGACTAAAGATGAATTCGTGACAATCCTTTAATTTTTAGAAAAATAATTATTACTAAACCTGGCCTGGAAAAGAATAATCATCTTGTTTAATGTTTATAAAATTGATTATATTAATATTTGATTATTTGGGTATGAAATATTTGATTTTTTTAATCTAACATAATTGATTATTTTCATAACTTATTACTTTAATTTGTTTGAAAAAAATAGGTAAAATGATATCTATAAAAATATAAATAAATATATATAATAATCGATTATTTATTTAGTATTATAAAAAAATGTTTTAAGATATATATGATTATCTTGTATTTTTGAGTTTGTGTCTTTTATGGGCTCTACGTGTAATATTAATTCTTGTTGAGCGATTGGGTGGAAATGCTCCTCCATAGACCATAGTCGATATATGACGTGGCCACTTTCATTGTCTCCCACCTCATCCCAGTGCCCCGCCGACATATTCAACTCTGCACTAATTTAAGTGTCTTCATTTAAATACATTGCACCATCCAATTTAAATAGTACTAGTTTTGTTGTTTCATTAGAAAATTAAACTGCCTAACAAAGTACACTATTTTAATATATTGGACTACGATCAGCTTCATCCTGTTTCATCATTCAAGTGATAAATCCATAAATCATAATGCTACTACTAAGTGATTGTGATTGAATATCATCACTATATATACACACATACACTAGTTCTTATTGCTTTGATAGCTTCATTATTATAGAAAATGACGTTACGGTGATGCTAAAACACGCAAGGTAACAAGTTATGCTGATCTCATATTTCATTCTTTTTAGAGGACAAAGCAATGATTACGGTAGAGATCAGATCATCAGAAATGCGTAATGAGGCTTATCAATTAATTAAGGAATTAGAAGTGACTTGGATGCAAAGGGATCAGAGACAATATATAGATATAGAAGAGAAGGAGCGAGCTAGATGGCGAATCAAGCGGTAGAACAAACCCTCAAATGGTTCTCATGTCTAACATTCAAGAGCCACCAAATATTATTATTCAAATAAGCTCCAACATCAAATCCACCCATCACCTTTCATTTCTGCTCAACGATTACAAGGTTTCACCTATCTTTAAACATTTCTAAACCACTCCAAATCCATCATTATAAATTAACATAAAGATCAAAAAAAGTTTACCATATGTTTGTTTTTCAACCTGGTCCCTTTTACTAAATACTAAATACTAGTATATATAATCAATATATATGTAGACATTACTATTGTATATTGGGATTCTATATTTTAATTTTAATTATTCACACAAAGATAGTTAAAGTAATTTTTATTTAAAAATGTTAGTGGGCATTTAAACATTATGTGTTAGGTTAAATAATTTAGTAAAATTTATCATCTTTACATGCAAAATTATTCTAACTACATGAAAATTTACAAAAAATAATAATACAAGTGATAATATTATTAGTTTTTTTACGTGATACCGTCTCTTTTTAATAAATTTAGTTTTATTTTACCAATCAATTTTAATATAAGTTTTAATTCCAAAATAATATATTTATTAAAAATATAAAAAAATAATACTCTAAATGAGTTCCATCTTAGGTGATATATATCACAAGTCATTCAACAACTCCCTCCTCCTCAGTAGCTAATTAGTAATTAGGCACGAGAAAAATGAACGTGCAAAGCAAACCAAATTAAAAAAAGCTATATGTGCATGCATGCATAGCGAAAAGATATATTATTATTATTAAAGAATCATCACGAGCGGGGTGGATGGCGGAATCTGTATGTTGTTTTGGAGATTTTCTTTCCAAGGCATCAAATAATAATAGAAACCACCACACGAAGCAATTAGCTATATCACTATGATAATGAATCAAATATCTACACATCACACCCCTACACCTAACATACAAGACCTCTCTCTCTCTCTCTCTCATTAAATAGGTTGTTCTGGATGATGAAGATACTAATTAAGGAAATTTGAAAGATAATTGGGGCTGATATTATAATTAAAATAATAAAGATGGAATTGCATTAGATCAATTAAATCCATCACATTTTTATTTTTCTTGTTAAAAAACTCATGCTTGATTAAATAATTAAAAAACCTGATGAGTATTTAATTAACGACCCTTTATATCCACGTTGTTGCTATTGTCTAATGTGACTTTGTGA
>JASCZI010181299.1:106651-124812 GCA_036250425.1 Stylosanthes scabra | reverse complement strand
ATATATATATATATATATATATATATATATATATATATATATATATATATATATCACATAACATACATTTTGTTGGTGTATCTAGATATTTTTTTGACAGAAATAATTGTATTACTAGTTTACTACAAAAGCAACCTTAGTATATTATGCAAACCTACTAATTGAAGTATGAAAATTGGTAATTTATCATTGCTTCTTCTGTTCTTCATATATATAACTTTTAAAAATGGTGACGTTCGATCGATTTAGACTAACTTGAAATATATATTTTGAATGTAAATTTTTTTTTTCAATCGTCCTAAATTCTTGGAAGCATTTGGCTACTCCCGAACTTTTTTAATTTAGCATTGTATACATTACCAACATAGCGTACTGTCAAAGATTTAATTGATATAATTAAGTTGCATGAATTGAAAGACACAGCAACGCACCTAAGCCTTCCTTTATTCGGTTATTATGCCTTCGTAGTTAACACTATATTAGCTCCTAATAATAGTTTATGTACCAACTAATAACCATGACATGTATTAATTTATGATTAATTGTTATTAGTTTTGGTGTCTAATTGTTATTATTTGCTACACGTACTAAAGTTTAAGGTTCGGTAAAAAAATTTCAAGAGATATTACGTGATTGTGCTTTTAACTGTGGTGGTATTTTAAAATCACTTATAATATATTTTTTTAAAATAAAAAATATTAATATAATTTTATATATTAATGAATATATAAATTTTATTATATTTATGTGTATTGAAATAATTTTAAATATTAAAAACAATTTTATTAAATATACTTTTTATAGTTTTTTTCTAATTAAAAGTCACTTTTATTTTAATTTACTGAACATAACCGTTATCAATTTTGAAAATAATTTTTTAAAAAAGCTCCGTGCTTTTTCAGGTCAAATAATTCTATAGTATTAGTAGTCATAGGTATTGTTTCAAAAGATACGACAGAAAAGAAAGAAGGAAAGAAATGCTTAATAGAAATTTTCAATCCCTATCTAGATTTCAAATCACATCAGGAGGCTTTTTTCAGTTAGTAAATAATAATTAATATTTTGGAGTTCTAATAATATAGTGAGTTTTATGGCTATTGGGACGCTGATCATGGATGGCAATTTTGCAGGGTGGGTATCTGCGGATAATTATCCACCATGGGATAAATATAGATATCCGTTTATTAAATGGGTGGGGTGATGGGTATCCGTTTATTAAATAAGAGGGAAGCGTGATAGAGATATCCGTCGCATGGATATCCGTATAATATCCACGAATGAAAAATTACTTAAATATCATTATATATATATTATAATAAGTTAAAAACTACCTTAATCATTCGTACTGTTATACAATCACACTCCAGAAGCTGCTCAATTCACTAAGTGAGTCTCTTCTCCTTTTTCGTTCTTTCCTCCTATCCTCCTCAACCACATCCATGTCGTCGCTGCCTCTTGCGCCTCCGCTTCCACCCTCAAACATTCACGGCCTCACCTCTTCCTTCTCCCTTCTCCCTTCTCCCTTCTTGTTTTCTCCCTCCTCTGCTTCCAACCGCCATTGCGCCTTTGCCTCCATCTTTATCGAGCAACAGCGTCCCGGCGTCAAGCAACAACAGCGTCGCTGCCTCTTTGCCACCAATCTAACTCTACTCCTCAAGTTCGTCGGCAACAGAACCCTAGCCATGCATGCCGCTGCCTCCAACCGTTGCTACACTGCTTCTTCTCCTCTATTTCTGCGTTTGAATCTATAGATTTTGAGATCTAGAAATCTATTATATTTGATCTTTTTGAGTTTTGAACTTGAATGATTAATATTGGATCTGGTAGATTTTAAATGTTGCAAGTTTTGATTTTGTAGATCTCTTATACAAGAAATTTTGAATTTATTAGTTAAATTTAAAATTTGTTATGTTTAATTTGATTTGATTATTTCTATATGATAGATAGTGTCATAGTGACCGTATTATTATGATTTGGGATTTTAATTTTTAATTTTTGTTATTATTTTCAATTTGGAATTTTCTTATTTTTAAAAATTTTTTATTTTAAAATTTTTTTCAAAATTTGCATGTATCCGCGTATGCCCGTGCAGATACCCGTGTTCCCGACGAATACGGCCCGATACCCGTCATGAATATGGGGCGGAAGGCAGATATGGATGGTGTCACGGGCGGGGGTTGGGGAACCTACATGGCATCGATTGCCATCCCTAACAAATAATTTGTGTCAATAATTGGTTCACATTCATTTCCAGCTAACCGTGAACAGAGTGACTGTCGCTTGATAAACATACATACAATTAAGATGAGAAGCGAGCCTTGTGTGTCTGAAGTCTGAATTCTGAACCAGCTTTGTCGTCCCCTTCCACTTATTATTTTTTGTTAAATTAGAACCCCTAATTCTAATTGAACTATTTAGCGGATTTGGTAAATTGTATCAATCAAGCAAAATTAATTAAATGGTGTACTGTCATGATACAGTTATATGGCCGATTAAACAACTATATATGGACACGTATATCGCTACGCAGGAATGTCTTATATATCACTGTATTTTTCTTTCATAAAACAATTCTTGCAAACACATCCTTTTAATTTCGCTTTCCCGTGGTTGGTCTTACAGTAATCTGTTTTTTCTTTTTTCTTTTTCTTAACAATCATTTCCGTGAAAGAAAAAATTTACAATATAATACGAATATTTTTTTGTTTTTTCCAAATAAAAAATTGTAGGTGTACTTATATCATGCAATAATAACGTAAGGTTGATATATTACATATATTTATTTCACACTAGAGATTAGAGAATGAGATATATATATAAATCAAACTCATTGTAACTTTAATCATACGAATGTTAAATTGATATATTAAATATATTCTTAATTAATATTATCATATTATGTTTAGCACTTACGAAAGTAAAATCTGCATATACTGTAATATAGATTTAGATGTTTATATACGTTACAATATTCCCCTTTTATGTATGTCAATGTGAAAAAAAGAAAGAGAAAAAAAAAAGTGTTGGCGCAATTTTGAGGGTCCACAAATATTGAAGGTGGAGAAGAAACGTGTGTATATATAAGGCAGCATAGAATGTGACTCTACTTAGCAACATTTACAGTTGCATACTCCCTTTCGAAAATAGTAAAGAGTAGTTATGGATTCGCTGCAAAAGGCGCTACTAAGCATAGCCAACTACTTTGAGCTTCAACCGCTACACATGGCTGCCATGCTCTTCGTCCCATTCATGCTGCTGCTAGGTTTAGTCTCTAGAATCCGCACAAGGCCACCGTATCCACCAGGGCCTAAAGGCTTGCCCATCATAGGTCAAACTACTTCCTTTTCTATTTTTACTTCTTCACCACCTATCAAATGCAACCTTTTTATTTACCTGCATGCTCTCATCAGTATAAGAAAAATTTTATATTTTGTAAAACATACATACATCAGTGTTATTTCTTATTTTTATATTATTATTACTAAAATGGTTAAACTTTGAATCGGAGAAGATTGATTTTTTTTTTGTTGTCCAGGAGAAGATTGATTTAAAAAAGAAATTTAAAATTTACCTAAAAAATGTCTCCTATCTAGTATCTAATATATAGTAAAGTTTTGGAATGTTTAACTTTACACACCGAGCAATAAGATTATGTAATGCTAGGAATTAACGTTAGGAAATAATATGAAGCCAATAAATATAATTAAAAAAATAATAAATGATAAAAAAAAAATATATATATTGATTTTCTATTATTTTCCTTTCAAGACTTTCTCCTACCAAAAATATCTTTATAAAAAAAAAATGTTCATTCTAACTGTTGATGTAATTTTGTGACAGGAAACATGCTTATGATGGAGCAGTTAACCCACCGTGGGCTTGCGAAGCTAGCAAAACAATACGGCGGAATCTTCCACCTGCGCATGGGGTTCCTCCACATGGTGGCGGTTTCCGACCCTGAGTCAGCAAGGCAAGTCCTCCAAGTCCAAGACAACATCTTCTCAAACCGTCCAGCCACCATAGCCATAAGCTACCTAACCTACGACCGCGCCGACATGGCATTCGCCCACTACGGTCCTTTCTGGCGGCAGATGCGTAAGCTGTGCGTCATGAAGCTCTTCAGCCGGAAGCGGCAAGAGTCATGGGAGTCCGTCAGAGACGAAGTGGACAAGGTGGTCCGTTCCGTTGCCTCCAACACCGGAAAATCCATCAACATTGGCGAGCTGGTTTTCAACCTTACGAAGAACATCATCTACCGCGCTGCCTTCGGGTCCAGTTCCCAAGAAGGGCAAGACGAGTTCATCAAGATCCTTCAGGAGTTCTCTAAGCTGTTTGGAGCTTTCAACATCGCAGATTTCATCCCTTTCCTGGGTGGAATCGATCCTCAGGGCCTTAACAAGAGGCTGGTGAAGGCTCGTGGTGCTTTGGACAGTTTCATAGACAAGATCATCGACGAGCATGTTGAGAAGATGAAGAATAATAATAATAATAATAATAATAATAATAATAATAATAATAATAATGAGTATGAGTGTGAGTCTGATATGGTGGATGAGTTGTTGGCTTTTTACAGCGAGGAAGCCAAGGTGAAGAATGAAGCGGAGGATCTGCAAAACTCTATCAAACTCACAAAGGACAATATCAAAGCCATCATTATGGTAATCATTCTTTTTCACTCTCTGCTACTATCATCACACTTCATTTATTATATATATTGTTACAAGAATTTAAATATTTTAAGAAACAAAACTAAATTAATTAATTATTAATTAAATGGGTTGATGTGTCAATGATTGTGTGTGAAGTCAGTTATATAATATTTTCGTAAAAATGGAAATAGCGTTGGTTGTGTCTTGTGTGAGGCCAGGAATATATAGTCCGAAGATATGTATTTATAGCATTACTTTAGCTAACCAACAAAATTTTAATTAATATCATCCAATAATTTAAATTGGATGTTTTATTTTTTAGCTTTAGCATAATATATTTTTTTTCGTTTTAGATGTTATGTTTCTATTGTTGATTATTTTAGATTTTTGATATTCTATTTCTAAAAAAAGTTACAAATATTCTATTAATATAGATGTTCTATTAATTTTCATTATTGATGTTTTATAAACAATAATTATAATTATAAATACTTTATTTTTTATTAATTGATTGTTGATTAGAAAAATATAAATTACTTATACATCATTCTATATTCATAAATGGTGTTTCCTATTTTTTGCCTTGATAATGGAAATAAGGTGCGGAGTGCGGAGACAGAAGTAGTAGATAAGATTGAATAGATATGCAACATGTGATGTGAATGAATTAAGTGACCTCTGATCTCTGCAATTGCTAGCTATATAGTAATAGTAGTATACATACAAGTGGGTTGGACTGTTGTAATTTTCCCCACTAGGATACATATTTTTCCTTTGTAATTTTGATTTCCATCGTTCCTTGTTTATTATTGTGTTTGATATATGTTATGTGTTTGGGTGGTATGAAAAGGACGTAATGTTTGGAGGTACAGAGACGGTGGCGTCGGCAATAGAGTGGGCCATGGCAGAGCTCATGAGAAGCCCAGAAGAACTGAAGCGGGTTCAACAGGAGATGGCCCAAGTTGTAGGCCTGGACAGGAGAGTTGAGGAGTCAGACTTGGAGAACCTCACCTACCTCCGATGCGCACTCAAGGAGACCCTCCGCCTCCACCCCCCCATCCCCCTCCTCCTACACGAGACAGCGGAGGATACAACCATCGGAGGATACTTTATCCCCAAGAGAGCGCGCGTCATGATCAACGCCTGGGCCATAGGAAGGGACCCCACCTCCTGGGACGACCCGGAGACCTTCAGGCCCGGGCGATTCTTGAAGAGCGGGGTGGCGGACTTCAAGGGGAGCAACTTCGAGTTCATACCGTTCGGGTCGGGTCGAAGGTCTTGCCCGGGGATGCAGTTGGGGCTGTACGCGCTGGAGGTGGCGGTGGCACATCTGCTCCACTGCTTCACGTGGGAGCTGCCAGATGGGATGAAGCCCAGCGAGATGGACATGGGCGACGTCTTCGGACTCACCGCTCCCAGAGCCACTCGCCTCCACGCTGTTCCCACCAAGCGCCTCCTCTCCCCTCTCTCTTAGATATACCCACTCTCTTCAACACTTTCCCGCCTTTTTTTTTTCATTTCTTTTTTCTTTTTTCTTTTTTAATTGCATGCCTCTCAATTATACATAAAGAAAACGTAATTATATTGTATGTATCTATCAAAATGAAAATGGAAATTAAATAACCAACGCAATAAACAAGTAATGTCTACTTTGCCTTTTCTTTTTTATTTTTTTGAATTACATATTTGGAGGACACTTATATTAGCCTAGTTTATTGATGCAAGGTTTAATTTGTGGCAAGCAAAATTGTACTATTTGTCGTAATAAAAATATGAATATCAAGTTCATGCTTTTTTTCAACGAACCAGCAAATCCAAGTGCATGAGGAAGAGTAACTTATTATTAGTTTATGTTTTTATTTCTAATCTTATTTTAGAGTAAAAAAACTCAAAGCGCGTTGTTGTTGGTGAAGATTATAATTCGTTGTCGCAAGAGTTTGTATTATTGCATTGTTTGTTGTAACTTAATTGGAAAGATTATTTGACGAATATAATATGTATAAATAATGGTAGCAATGTTTTCAAAGTTGGTGGTGAGGAATTTATTTTTGGTAGAGGAAGGGGAAGGGGACGGAAATTGAAGTTATTGATTTTATATGTATGTCATACAAATTACCAAAAAATATGTATGTAATACAATTATCAAAAAGCTAATCATCATATCATATCATATATAGTTCAAAATCAACGAGTCTCATCAATGAGGGGTTGAAAAAAAAAATAATAAAATAATAATAATGTAATATACAGTGCTGTTATATATTAAAGAAAGCTAAGCAATGCCACCACGGCTACCTGTGATTCAACTTCTAATGAAAAGGACTCTTTAAATTTGCGTTGCGGGTATATCATATCTATCGCTCGAAATTCTTTCCATGCATATATATATATCTACTAAAGAAATTAATAAAGTAACGAAACAATTATTTCCCTCTTCTTTTAGTAACAAATTTAGGGTTAATTGAAGCCAAAGAAATTATTAAGTGTTATACATATGGGGACGAAGCTAATTAAGGCTGCTGCTGGTATGAAAAGGACATGGGGATTTTGAAGCTTATCCTGAATTTGCTTGGGGTTAGGTTTACCACTACATTCCGAAATGGCGGATGTCGATGGAGATCAAATTTTATTATGTTTATCACCAAGTGTCCTCATATAATTAATAAAGTGGACCGATCGAGCTTATTAATAAGGGACATGGATGATGTGATCATGATGAAAATAACATTATGTTGTATGTATATATTATAGTTTACTTTAGATTACTTACGTAATACGGTATAAAAAAAAATCCAAATGCATGGAGGAAAATCTACAGAACTGGGGTGTTTAGGTAAGAGTGTGAAAATTGTATGAGGCTTTGCTTTGAATACTTTGTTTCTTAAATAATAAATAGTGAATGGGACCGACTGGGACATGGGCGGGGTTTTGTCATCAAGTGTCTGTATAGTCAGCTCAAGAGTTTCAAGTTTGAACGGTGTACAACCTTCAACCACCACGAATGAACACATGATTTATGATTGGCAGTCCGGTTTTTGTTTGCTTTTATTTTAACCCTTTCTTTTCTTGCTGCATAAATACAATGCTTTAATTTGTTTTTATTTGTTTCGGATTTTGTGCTCAGAAATCAGAATCATCACTCAACATCGATCCATATGTCTATGTATGTGTTGTTTTTGTTTCATGCCACCATCACCCTAGCTAATTACGGGCAACAAATGGAAAGGGAAGGGGTTTGAGAAAATGATAACTACACATGACAATAAATCGATGTTCATGGAAAGGACATAGGCCTTTTAAATTTTGTTTTGCAACCACATAATATATCCTAATTGATTTATTAGGGTTAACATTATTTAATTATTTCAATAATATGTGTTTGTGAAAATCATTTATCTCTTTCGAAAATGAAATATGACACAAAGGGTAGTCTACTTTAATTTAGGTTAGGGGTGCATATGGTCGGGCCGGGTTTGACAAGACTCAAACTTGGTCCTAATAATATGCGGGTTTAATCTTTTACGTAAATATAATACCAAGTTGGGTTTGACAAAATTCGGACCCGACCCTAATAGACCCGATATAAATTAATATATAATTTTATATAAAAAAGTAATAATTTTTTTTTAAACATTAAATTTAACAAATGTTATATTATATTTATACCAAAATCAATTATTTTAAAGCAAAAATAATATTATATAATGTACAAAATATTAATAAAAGTATAAAAATGTAATATTTGATCACTAATCTAACCTTAAAATATACTTTTAATTTAAAACAAGTGATTTCGGGACGGGCCGCTATTGTCATAAATTCTTAATTATTAATCTGATATTAGATATTAGATTTCAAACTCAAAGCACGTATATTTATTGGTTTTCTTTTACTTCAATAATTAATTGAATCGGAAAAGATTTATTTGAAAAGAACTTGCATTATTATTGTTAGCCACAAACCTTACATCGATGACTGGGGGAGATTGCATTGGAAGAAGACTTGGGATTACGTTCTTGAAGGGCTGGAAAAAAAATGTTCATTTTGAATAGTCTTTGGTCTTTGCCATGCATATATTGATTGTGACCAATATATATTATTTTAGGTAGAAAATAATAAACTAAAATTATTTTATATAATTTTAACATTCATAGAGGACATACCCAGATTATGAATTAATAAATTTGATCATCAACTTCCTTTCAAATAAAAGTTTAACTTTATGCGGTTATGCCTACTAATTTCAGTTATTATACGAAGATAATCATGAATGGTTTAAATTTAAACAGAAGCTAACCCAGAACCAGAAATATGTGATCCGAATACTGAGAGGTGGACAGGGATACCGTACTTTAAAAGTTAGAAAGAACTTCATACATTGTGAATTAGTCTGATATTGGAGAATGGAGATACTGATAGATTGTAGTAATCATGCATATGGCTGGGCTAGTGACCCGAAACAAGATCCGAACCCGGACCGAAAATCACAATGAATAACAAATAACGAATTCAATCCGGCAAAATTTACATCGGGTCCTGGCCGGGTTGCGGGCCGGTTCGAATCTTATGCACCCCCTAATTTACGTCACATTTGACACATATGTTACCAAAACTTACTATTATTATTTATATGAATGTAATTCACATAATAATATTATTGATTCATCAAATAATAATTATGGCATGCTGCAACTTAGAAAAACTTACTAATCATCTTCACCAAAATTAATCTTTTTACATTCTCCGATCGAGCCACTATTCACGATGATATGTTTTAATCAAATATGCTGATGAAATGACTTTTCTTTGTGTTAAGTTTATTTCTCCCATTGTCATGTTGCGTTTTCTACTTGACATATGCTGCTATACGGTGATGTAGTCATGGAATTATGGACTATGGTTTTGTTTCTCTCCTAAGATCCGGGTTTTGGATCATTTTGAATAGTGCATAGAAAAATGAATCCACATTTGGCGAAAGAGCAATTTTTTGTCTTTTTTTTTTTTAAAGAAGAAATTCATATATGCCGGGTAAGAATAAGAGTACAAAACCTCCCTCTCGAGTGGTTATATTAATTTTCTTTTACATGAATTATTAATGTGGGCGGATCAGACATAATTCTATCTGATCTTTTTAGCCCCTGAAAAAAAGAAAATTTATGTAGAACATACCAAGAAATTCAATGCTATCCTACTATTTTTAGTATGATGAGTTTTGCTAACTAATTTTAAGTAGAGTGTGGGCTTTTGCACTATGTTAGAAAAATAATATAACAACTCTTTCCATCTATTTGCAACACATACGGATAAATTGGCTGTACAAAAGAGAAGATGCAACGTTCATGTTAAAAATTGAAGTTGGGCTTTAATCATAATGAAAATAACGTATGTTGTGTGGCCTAATGGCACTAGACAGCTCACAGCTCCGTTAATGTAAGGACAAAAGGAAACAAATTCAGAATCGAATCCAATATATGTATATAATCCCATGTCTGCAAGTATAAATTGAGGAAATGTTCCACAAGCAATGGAAAGTAAATGAACAAAAGAATATGAAAAGAATAGGGCTTAAAAAAATGGCCCCTTCCGGTGTCTAGTGGGAGCTTCTACCTTCTGCTCCTCAAGTAGTAGTAAGATCTTCTCTTTATAGAACATACAATATTATCTTCCCATCAACTATTCAAGCATTGTGTTAAATTGGAATAAAACCTGGTTACATCAAGATGCGGAGAACAGCAAGCCCAACAGCAGATATTGAAACAAGGGTTCCTATGCAATATTTTATAACATCATACTTTGCTGCTTCCAACTGTGCCCTTAAAGCATGGATCTCCTAAACAATATTAAAATTTTAAAAATTAAAATGAAGTGGTAAGATAATAGCTGAGATGTACTTCTTGAAGTTCACTTGTTTGCTTACTCTATCAAGTTTGTTAGTCAGATTGTTAGTTTCAGCATTCTGATTGGACAATTCTTCCCTTATTCTCCTGCACTTACATAGAATTATTAGTTATAGGATTAAGAAAATGAGACATTGTAATGCAACAAAAGTTCCATGGTGCCTGATAAGTGGCATAATTTCTTTCCTAATTCTTACCCCCTTTCAAGATTCAAATCCAATCTCTGCCCAGCAGTGACTTTATCTATCTCATACCTACAATCCATGATATTTGCACCATAAGGATGACAAAATAACAAAAGAAACTAGTAGCTCATTAGGGTTAACGAGTCAATCAATTAAAAAAAATGGACCTCAATTCACTGCGCATCTTCTCTATATCGTTCCTTAGTTTCTCAGTCTCATGTTGTAACAGGGAGAAATGATGTCCCTACATTATAAATAGTTTCCACCATTTAGAGCCACCCTTCATACATACTAACATTCCAAATAACCAATCAAAACATTTTCAATTTACATATTCTAATTTAGGATGCAAAGACATAGATCCATATCAATATAACCAAATCTCTCATCTCATGATTAAATGAGAATATGAGACACGCCCCATGAGTATTAAACTCGTTATTTAAAGACATGATACTACAACAAACAAACAGAATATCTGAAAGACATGTATAGCCCTTAAATTGAGATGCCAGGAGGTTCGTCATTGGAAAAAATTATAAGAAAACTATCAATTCAATATGATTAAATGAGATGAACAATGAAGATAATTAAAAAATCAATATCTGAAGGCACAATACCACAAGAGACAGACACAGACAATTTCTACAAGACAAATATTTGGCTTGTTTGATTAGAGGATTTCAAATCCATGGGTTATCCAAATGGAGTTCTTAAACATTTTCATCACAGTATGTAGTCCAACAGACCATATTTTAAATGCTAGAGAAAAGTAATTTACGGAAACAGGGAATGGCATACATTACTAAATTCTTGTGTTTAAAATTGTCCTCTTTCATATTATCACGTGCAAATATTTAGATGTTAGCAATGAGCATAATTCCTTCTCAATGTTATTCTTCCGTTATCCCGATGTCAAAGGGATAAAAGAAACGTTAGAAACATAGTTACATTTGAGAAGACAAAGAACTAAGATGTTAGCCCAAAATTCCAACATCATTCAGTGAGGTAACTAAAAACAGATCCTTTGTAATTACTAAATAACGACAACTAGAAAAGTGGGATACACATACATCCTAATGTCAAACATTAATACGCAAATGTCAAAAGGCTTGCTTATTAATGATTGCTATGATTTAAGTCAACAACAATGGTAAGCAATATTCTAAATATCACCTAGAGTACTAGCTTCATCTCATCCAAGTGCACCTATACTATAACTATAAACACAAACTATAAATACCTGTGAGCTCTGCACTTCAGCTTTGAATTTGGACAGGCTGGACTCTTGGAGCATTTCGGTCTTTCAAAGATATGGGGAACAAAATTTATGTCAGCACCCGAAATATCTTAGATTCCAACAGAATGGTAAAATTCACAAAGGAGCTAAAAGCCAAGCTCACCCTCTGCATCTCTGCTTTTGATACTAATGATTCTGATACATTCTCCAGGCTATCATTCAGAACTTCTGTTATGGCAGCAGTTATTGCTTCGGCCTGTTTTGTGGGCACTCCTTGCCCCTCAAGTTTCCTAACCTAGAAAGCAAAAGGGATGATCAATGACAAAACCAAAACACTCATTATTAGCTTAACATATCTAATATGTTCTTAAAAGTTGCCAATTATAATTAACAAGCTGAGAATGAAGACCATAGAAGGAAAAAGAATAAAAATTGGTAGGAAGGTAAAAGTAAATTACAAGGGCTAATGTGTCAACTAGGAACAAGCGTTGTCCATTTGATTTCACCAATTGGGAAAATGATCTGAGACTTGAGTTGGAAGAGAACGACTTTGAGGCCCCAAATCCCGAAAATTGTGTTACGGCAATCCCCGAACTCGTTCTCAACTGCGCCAATCGCTTGCAAGCCGCAGCCGCGGCCATTACAATTTCCTCAAAAATAAGAAATTGGAAGCGAAGAAGAATTTGCGAGCCCTAAACGTGCACTAATCCCAAATCGTCTATAGAAACCTTGTTTCCAGCCACTATTCAAACAAAGAATAAACAGAATCCAGAGACAAAAAAAACTAATCAACACGAAAGAGGCGAAGAAAGCAGAAGAATTTTTCCAAGATTTGATTTTGATTCCTCACAAATCAATCCAGTTTCTCGGGAAAAGCAAAGAGGTAGAAAAAGAGAGATTTTGATGGAGTTACCTGAATGTGAAAAGGATAAGGGAATGCAGATAAGAGGAGGAGTAATCGGTACTTTCGAATTGGTGGGAACGAAAAAAGGAAACGGATTCGTGGTAGCTTCCAAGTTGATGGTTCTACGATGGCAGACCTATTTTGAATCGAAACGATGCTACTATTTCACGTGCATTTTCCGTCCATTCTCTTCAACTTCGATACTTTACTTTATCAAATAAAATATTTTAAATTCAATATAATTATAATTAGTTAACTAAAGAAATAAAAATAATAGACACCAAAAAAAAAAAGAAATAAAAATAAAATACTAATTATATTTTTGTATTGTTGAAACTAATTTTTCATTGATTATATAATTAAGAGCTAAATCTTTAAAAATGATATTCTTTCGTTTCAAAATTTTAATATAGTCCTCCGGTGTTTTGTAATATTGTTTTTGGAATTTTTATTTTATTTTATAATATTTTAAGGATATTTTTGTTTTGTAATACTGTTTTTGGAATTTTTATCGTATTTTATAATATTTTAAGAATATTTTTGTTATTATAAAAAGTGGAGACATCATTGTCTCTAGTCTCTAGCAAAAAAATTATACTATAACTCAATTTTTTAAGCCAAAACTTGAGTTACTTTTTGTTAGACAAATTTGAAATTTGACATAAGTCGATTTTTTTTTCCTTTGACAAGTTAGTAAACAAAAAGAAAAGAAAAGGAAAAACAAGTGCAAGTGCAACATGGCTTTGCCTTCAAGAAATGCTGATAAAAATGCATTATATATCTTTAAATTGAATATTCAATTCAATTTTTCCTTACAATGATTGTTATTGAAAAACTAATGATAGTCAATAATTTTTTGAACAATAATAGTTAACGTTTCCTTCTTTCAAATTTCAATTATCAATTTTAATTTTTAATATTTTGAAATTATAAGTTTTTGTCATCTTTTAAATGATCAAACTTTTTTTTCTAAATTAATAACTAACCCAATCAAAATCTTATTAACTATCTAACATAATTGTTTTCATTTTAAATAAATTTATGTGTAATATTATTCATATTTGTATACATCATTTAATAATATAAAAAAATATAAATATTAACATAAAAATTCATATTTTTCTGTACTAATGTTTACATTTGATGTGTACAGATATGTACAATAATACATCTAATATTAGCCTTTAATTTTTATACTATTCTAGATTATAGATAATGATATTTGTATGGTTTTTAATCATAGGATTTGCCCTTAATATATAGTCACCAAAAAAAAAAATCATAGGATTTGCGGCTGGCAAAATCGTTCATGTAGCAGTGGCAGGCACCGGGCAGGTTGGGGTTGGATAGTCTTCAACTATTTCATGACCTTGATGAATTTAAATAAATTAATGAAAAATTAGTCACTAAAATACATTTTATTCTTTCTACACGGACACGCAAATCTTTTATCTTTTATCTTTAAAGACTAGTAGGATTGCATTAAGATATCTCCTCATTTCTTTTGTATTCAGCATATTATGCACTTGCTCCACAAGGAATAAAAGAGAGGGTGGAGGGGGGTGAGGGGTGATTAGAAATGGCAAAGAATGCTATTATATACAGGATAATAGGAATCCAATTCAAGTTGGTCTAAGATCTTTTGCGTGGCCCAAAGATATGAAGAATGGCCGTCAATAAGATCTGTCACATCAACCTGCCAAATCCAAATAACAAATATTTTAGCAGAAACATCCAAATCCAATGAACTAAGAAAGCAGCTGCCACTAATTGAATAAGATTAAGATATCAACTTGCAAGCATCATGACCAAAAAAAAAAAAAACTTGCAAGCATAGGCATTACGTAGAAAGTTAAAATAAATATATATAAAAAAAAACTCACATTTTGGATACCAGGAATATCAACTGGTTGGATTCCAGCTAATCCTTGAGAAAGCAGACTGCACAAGATCAAAAAGTTAAGATTACTCCCAACCTTTCTGTCCATTAAAAGCAAGCAACCATGTACTAATATTCTAATCAGGGACTAAAATTAGCAAAAGAAAAACAAATAAACTAGACAAGCTTGTTACACTAAAATTGAAAATAAGCAATGTTGATCATAGTGTCATATCTCTAAGTTCTCACTTCTCATTACTTAATCAGAAGTGAGTTTTAGAAAGCATTATTTGGTCAATATGTTAATTTGATGTTACCTGGCACGGAAAGCAACTCCAAGCATCCAGTCATTCCTTGAATAAGCATTTACAAATCTTCCTGATACCATCTACAGAATACCATGATCTCAGCAAAAAACTATGTTTACATCATAAACCATTGAATGAGATTCAAATATGTTCTATTACTATAAAAATTCACCTCTCTGGCTGCTTCCCAGTTCTCATCCTTGATTGGAATGGGTGCTCCAAGAAGAACAACTCTTTCTATTAGTTCAGCTGGCAATCAAAATGAGAAACACCTTTAAATCATTGAGCATGATAATATCTCATTACACGGGTAAAATAAAGACATGGTACCCACACAATAAATCAAATTAAGATATTAAGGATACTGATAAGTAGTTGATATAGTTAAAAGGTAAGTAAGGGAAAATAACATCAGACAAGAAAAAGAAGGGTGGAAATATGTACCACTACTTTCTGTTTCAGCCAAGCACTCAAGACATTTGTAAATAACTCTGGCCCCAAGTGAGTAACCTACAAGTGTCACAGGCCTAAAGCTCACGGATCAACAATATTGTACATCCAAAAGTTTTCTCGGAGCTGAATTAAGAGAAACTTTGAATTAAGCTAATACCTATTTCCCTGCAATCCTCCCAACAACACTTCAGCAAGCAACTTTCCAGCCTTGTCTGATCTGAAAATTATGGCATGTATTAGAAATCTTTGTGCCCAAAATAGCTATGGTAAGAACCCTCAAAGTTAAACTAATTCAAATTAGTCTAAACCCACAGCAAAGTTTATTATATATTATCACAGCCCAGTAACATTCAATGGCATCACTGTGTAGTGTCCAGAAAAAGTTCAATTCTACTTGCAATCAAGAACTAAAATTTAACCTGTCAATAGCAATTGTCCACGTGCTGTCTATGAAATCAGTTGCTGCAAGTAATGTAGCTGGCCAAGCCAATGCAGTTAAAAGTGCACTCATGACAGTCATCATTGCGCCATGCTTCATCAGCTCCATCGCAATTCCTAATGCAAATAAGAGTAATATTGAGATCATCCATAACTACATCCGAATATGATATTAACTAAATTGTACTAGAATCCTGAACCCAAACCAATTACTTGAAGTAAGCCAATCCTGAATCGCAGTGCTCACGGCAATTAGATTCTTGGACTCCCACTGCAGTACATACCTAGCTTTTCACAAGGGCATATGAATTGTGACTTGTTATCGTAGGATCATCAGTCATTAGTGTATTACTAGCAATACAATTTTTGAAATCAGGAGAAGCTGAAGCAATACAAGGTATTATATAATAAGGAAATTTCCCATCAGCATCGATCACATAAAGCACTTATCAAGCTGAAACTACCTTCCATGGCCAATGAAAATATTCAATCACATTAACTTCTTTACCTAAATAATTATAAAAACAATGGTATTAGAAGACACTAAAATAGCAAAGGTATGTACCTCTCCAAGTTGTCATTTAATCCATCCCAAGGTCTTATAAAATCTTCCTCCTCAAAGACAAATCCAGAGATCAAGATCTCAACCCCTAGCCTCTGCAAGGAGAAGTTGAAGAAAAATCTAATATGAAATGATAAACTAATACAAAAAGTTAGAATTGAAAATACAAAAAACAAAAAGGGGGAAAAAGATTAGTCAAGGTTGACACAAGCATGGTCTTGCATACACACCCACAAAAATCTTTAGTTTAGTGGAAAAGATCACTAGAAAGTAGCATAGTGAAATCAATAAAAGCTTACCCCTTGGTTATGGGTTTCTCCTATAGCTTTAAATTCAAACCCATCCACATTCCCAACTCTCCTAGCCATTTTGGTTCCAGTAAGTCCAGCTCCAGCAGCTAGCAACACAATGAGATACATTTAAAATTTTCATCACCTAAGTGATGTGCACCATTTGCATATAGAGGTATAAATAACTCAATATCCCAGACTATACATGTCACCATAATAGATACACATTAGCACATTTTTTGTAAATTGAAGGTTAACTGTTCAAATGAAGGTGTTCAAGCAATTACTGTAATCATGCCAATCAATAAGCTGTAACAAATTGAATAGATTTTTATCAGCGTGCAAGCCAAAATTACCCTGGATTAAAACAACAGATCAGCAAGGGTGCAAGACACACAAGGATATTAGGTGACCTGGTGCCTTGGTGTACTTGAAAAATATCTTTAAACAACAGAAAAAATACTTAAAGGTCTAACATAATTTCTATTTATAGCGTACATATATGAGCATAGCACAAGAAAGAAAGAAAGTAAACCCAATGAAATATACGAAAATATATACCTCCAAATGATGCAGCAACAGCGACAGAACCAGCAACAGTTCCAGCAGCACTAGCAGCTGCAGCAAATCCACCAGCTCCGATTACAGGGATCAAAGTTCCCAAAGTTGGAGCCATAGCACCAAGTCCTGCAGCAATTGCTGGGGCAGCTAACCCTTCTCAATGAATAGAAAAGGGAAAAGAATAAATCCACAAGAAAATTGACTCAGCTTGAAATTATATACTCATGGACATAGAAAAGGCACTAAGGTATTCATACCACCAGTAATAGCCATTAAGGCTCCCCCTGTTACTGCAGCTGCACCTATAATACCACCTCGCTTCCATTTAGCCCATTTGCTTTCTTTTGATTGAGTTTCTTCTTTATTTGATTCTTGCTCTTTACTTAAAGCCATTGCAGAACTGGCGACTATAGTCTCAATGGCCTCCTGCAAAGTTAACATTCATCTTCACCGCAAGATTCAGAAACCACATCAACAAATGTGAGACTTCTATTATTTCTTTTTTCAATAAATGGAAAAATTCAGAAAATGTATGACATTTATATATAACATTAAGCTGAATATGAAACTTAGACATCTAGGGTGAACGCACAGTCAATGTTACCAACCAAAAACCTTTTCTTAATCTGTCTGCCTGTCTGGAGCAAACAGTATAAATACCATGATCACTTCAACTTATAACAAGCTGTTGGTCGAACACATAAAGTAACATTTAGTATATTCATTTCACAAACCATTTTTTTCCATTGGACATCAAACCAAGTTGTGAGCAAGCGAAGAGCCACACGTTGTCGG